>JASCZI010121093.1:43660-56187 GCA_036250425.1 Stylosanthes scabra | reverse complement strand
AAACATATATATATATATATATATATATATATATATATATATATATATATATAAAGTTTATTTTTATCTAAAATATCTTTGATGATTTATTTTAATTTTATTCCTAATATTTTTTATAGATTTCAATTTTATTAAAATATTTTTAATGTTTTATTTCAATTTTGTCTGTAATAATACACTAAAAAAGACGGGACTTAGCAGCGATTATTTTGTGATTTCGTGTTGATTAACCAATCGACGCTTATAACAGCATTACTAAACGATTTTATGGCAATTTTTTATAACCACCGGAACAATGACTGTGATACATAAGATTTTGCGACAATTGTTATGAACCATTGCTATCTTTACTCGAGGAATTCCAGTAAAAAATATTATGGCGGCTTTATCAATCAATTAGAACCGCCACTATTATTATTGCTTGATTCAAATTTTGCATCGGTCATTTTGGCGGCGGTTGTATTTTTTATAGGTTTCAATTTTATTTTTAATTTCAATTATATATATAATTAAAAGATTAGCACATGTAATATATAATAAAAATCCTAATTATTATTTTCCCTAAATTATCCTAATAAAAATCCTAATTAAGAAAATTAACACATATATTCAATTTTTTTAAAATTATTTTTTTACCTTAAATTTTAAATTCTTAATTTTAAATCATAAATTACCAAACAATAATAATAAATTTATATTAACTCATTAAAATTAATTTCCTATTATACATATTCGTAATATTCTGTAAATATTCATTGATGAGTGTTGTTGACCCACACAAAACATTTTTTTGAATAAAAAAATCATTAATTGGATTGAGATGAATTTTGTTACCTACACGGATTATTATTGCTTCCTGAATAACACTTTTTACTTTTATTTTTTGTGTTTGAAAGTTCAGCAAAGTCGAGAAGGTCATAATCCAACTAAAATTCGGGTGTCACGTCAGTTAGTGGATGCTTGCCAATTTCTTTAATTTGATGCATTATTAATTATTATTATTATTATTATTCATTTTTCTTTATTTTCTTTTTCTCTTTTGCATTGCCCTTAGAATAATAAATGTATGTGTGTTAGTGTGTATTTTTTCATCGATTTCTTGCAAAATTATCAACTCATGACTGCATCGTTTTTCAGGTCTTAGCAAATGTGGAATATTACCTACGGCAAGAATTAAAAAGAAAAAATTAAAGTCAATCATCATCCCTTGAATCTAATTGAGGAAAATCGTCAAAGGTAAATAATCAATAGTGTGAATCTTATTTATAAAAGAAAAAAAAAACAAAAATACTTTAAATACACTAAAATTTAGTTATTAAATTAATTAATATATATTTACGTGTATTCATACATACATATTAATTCATATATTTTTACAACTAAATAATCAGCTATAAAAAATAAGGAATAGATAAATAATCAAATTTATTTATGATAGTATAATAAAAGATTTTATAAGATCAATTTTGCTACATGTACACACAAACACATCATACACACAAAACCCTCACACTCTCATCCAAGGCACGTGTAGTGCACATCACACACACACCTTCACCCACGCGTTTTCACGCGACATTCCCAGCTTCCTTCAAACACGCAAACTACCCAAAATTTACGCAGGCAACCACAACAGAGCTTCTTCTTCTTCTTTTTCTTTTTCTTCTTCTTCTTCTCTCTTCTTCTTCTTCTTCTTCTCCGCCCTACCTTCGTCTCCGGTGCCTCCATTTCGTACTCGGCCTTCACTTCGTACTTCGCTTCCATCTCCACTTTGTACTCTGCCTATTTCTCTTCTTTTTCCTCTTCTTTCTTCTCCTTTTATATTATGTTGTTGTTGTTGTTCTTCTTCTTCTCCTTCCTCTATTGCGCAGTTGTTGTTGTTCTCATTGCATTCTTATTTTGGTTTGAAACTGATTTTTTGAGATTCTTGAATGTTGAATGATAAGTTGTTTTGTATTCTGCTCATGTTGATGTGGAATTCTACTAAAAAATTGTCTTGCATTCTTATTTTGGTTTGGATATGAGTTTTTGAGATCCTTGAATGGTGAATGATAATTTGTTTTGTATTATTAATTTGATATGAAAATTCTGCTAAAAAATGGACTTGCATTCTTATTTTGGTTTGAAACTGATTTTTTGAGATCATTGAATGTTGAATGGTAAGTTGTTTTATATTCTGCTCATGTTGATATGTAATTATCTTCAAAATTGTCTTGCATTCTTATTTTGGTTTGGAATTGAGTTTTTGAGATCCTTAAATGGTGAATGATAACTTGTTTTGCATTCTGCTCAAATTAGTATGAAAATTCTGCTCAATTCTGTTTAAGGTTATTTTATGATTCTGCTCAATCAATTTTTAAATTATGCTTAAATTGATTATATAATCTGATCTAGATATAATTGTGAGTGTTTGAAAGACTCAAAGTATTGATTGCTATAATCAATTAACATTCTGCTCAATTCATTTTCAAATTCTGCTCAAAATAATGAATGATAAGGTTATTTGGATTCTGCTCATCTTATTCTTTATATTCTGCTCAAGTTGGTTTCGGTTTCTTGAACAGAATGGCTAATAAACATGTCCATAAACCTACAGCAAAAGATGCACTCCTATTAAGTTAAGGAAATTTTTTGACAAACTTTCTGACAAGAAGAAACCACTTGTTGATGAGATTGGTTTGGGAGCCTTTCAAACTTCTATATCATCCCAACCTTAGGAACGTACTCTTCATCAATATTACACAAAAACTGCAAAAAAAACAGAGCCAAAATAAATTTGACAAGAATTTTAAATTACAATGAGCAGAAAAACTAAAACCAAATTGAAAAAAAACACATTCAAGAAACTAAGAAGTTCAAACAGGACACTAAAATCAATCATCACAAGTATTCGAAAAATCATCAACCTCCATTTTCTCTTCCAATTGCCCTACTTTATTGATGGAATTCAGATCCTGCTAAAATTTGACCAGAAATTTGAATTAGAATGAGCAGAATTCTAGTAACTCAAGAAAAAAAACTAGAACCATATGAATCTAAAAACAAGATTAAAACACAACAAAACTCACTCATACATTAAATATTTAAGAAAGAGAAATCAGAATCCTAAATCAATTATAACGAGTACTTAAAATCATTAACCTCCATTTGCTCTTCAAATTTGCGGTTCCTCATGTATTGAATTCAGATCCAGTTGAATTGAACACCAATTTCTCATCGTAAATGCAAAATGATCGACAATGAAAATCAATTAATAAACAACTGACAACAAGAAGCATGAAACATAAGAAGAAGAATAAGAAGATGAGGAGGAGGAGAATTGGAAGATGATAATGATGATGTTACGAAGCTTTGGAGAAGGTGAAGAATAGGGCACGAAATTTGAAAATTCATTTAATCCTAATTTCAAGGTTTTGGGATGCGTAAATGTGTGAGCTGAGAGTTGAAAGACAGGTGCGTGTGAACATGATAATTAATATTATATGTATGTGTGTTTAGTGTGTATATGTATATTATTTGTTATAAGATATAATTTTTTAATATACACATAACAATAATTAACATGGATAAATGTAAAATAATACATGCTAAAGAAATTTAAAATTTAAAATGAAAAATTGGTTAAATAATGCATTGTAATTGGTTACATACAAAATAATAAAGAAAGACCCTAAAATTAATTCTATATCAATTAGACTAAGTCAAATTCTAACCACCTAAATCTAAATTATAACAATTTAAATTGAAAAGTGCTCAGTTTTGTTTAATTTTTCCATTTAAGAAATTAAAGGTGAAAAAAGATTATATGAATAAAGCTGACAAGCATTTTTATGTCATCATTCTGCCATATATAGCGGCATATTGTGATAATTATTTTGCGACAGTTTTTACTATAATCGCCGCTAAATATAAGGATGGCGGCGGTTTAGTTGACAACTTTTAAACATGTCAAAAAAGTTTATTTTTTAGTATTAATTTGAAATTCTAAAAGACACCATTTGCAGGTAGTTATTAATTAAGTTTGACATTAGTCATTGAAAATTTTGATATTAATAAGATGTCTTGATTAAAATGTTAGTTAAAATTAAATATAAATTACAACTGATTTTTTTACAGCATATATAATAAAGTAGTCACATATTAATTGATTACATAAGAAAATAAGAAAGTAAAACTCTAAAATCCTAATTTCAAGTTAAATTAACTAAGTCGTCGAATCTAATAACCACTTGAATCATAACAATTTTATTCATGCATAATGCTTTATAATTACAAGTTGCAAATGACTTAGAAAACAAAGTTACTCACTAAAGTAGCTATTGTATCAAATAGCATTGATCTTATATTATGTGGAAATATCAATCTTTAGGAACCTACATTCTCATGAATACGTTTAGTTAAAGTTAGATCTTATTTAAAATCTTAGTTAATCATCATGTGCCTAACAAACAATTGATCTCATTACATTATTATTAGTTTATTATTATTACCACACCCTTGTTGAGTTGATAAGTGATAACAATGCTTAACCTATATTATAGTAATGCCTATTGCTATATATATTCTAGAAACAAAAACGAAGAATTAGTATAAAATAAGAACAAGAGCCAATAATTAAGTTATCATCCAAAATTTATATGAGTTATCATCCATAACTCATACTGGCTTTCTAGTCTAACAAATACCATTATACATACGAATATGTATAACCAAGAAATTGAAAACACTATGGTGTATGTGTTTAATTATTAGCATGTATTTTAATTTTTTATTTTTATTTTCAATATTTTTTAATTTATAAAAAAAGAAAAAAGTGATAAAAATAGAAAATATATTTTTTATTTTTACTATATTTTCTTCAAATAATCCTAAAAACAAAAAATACTAAAAACAAAAACGAACACTAACTTGACAACTGAAATAATACAACTTTGTTTCGTATAGCATGAAGAGTCCTACGTTATCATTGCCGTCTTGCGTGTTGCTTAATTCCTTCAATTCATTTGTTCAAAATAATTTTGTATTCAATCATCATCCATGATCACTTACAACTTGCAAATTAAATTATTTATACATATACATAAGATAATCTATAATCTATGAAACATATATATGTATGTGTCGTATTAAAGGCGTGCAACGTGAACAGCATTTTATGGTATTATTTCATGTTAGATCAATAATATAAAGGCATGCATAGTAATGATGAAAAATATATAATTGATAATGTTTTAAAATTAACTTTTTTTCTACATTATTATTAACCTTTTGTTATAAATTTGAATTTTATTTACAACCCGATATTATTTTAGTTGCTGCAGAATTTTTGACACGTGCCAAAAAGGACAAATGAATTAACCACTTGACTAACCCAAATTGAATAGAATAAAAAAATTAAATTATGATCAAGCAAGCAAAAACTTGTATTGGTCCGCATCTCAGTTTGCATGAAATATTTTACTTCAGAATACATATTTATTTATTTTTGGTCGGGAGACAAATTGTTATATAATATTGTTAGTGCCATATGCTGTATATAATTAACAATAATCAACAAGAATCTTTTAGATGTCTTTTGGAAATTAAAAACATGATAATTATACTGATATCTGAATTAAATATGATTGAGTAAACGACTAATGAAATTTGTTTATTAATAGTTATATAAGATTAAAAAAATGTATATATATAGTATATATTTTCGTGTTTGACAAGTCAAATAAGTGAAAATTAGGTTTATTATTTCCTAAGTCCTAACATTTCTTTTTTGTGACAAAGTTGACATGTCATAAAAATAGAAAAACAACTTAATTTTTTAATTTAAATAAATAATTAACTAAGCTTCTTTAATTTATTTATTCTTATTGTGTCTTCTCGTCATGTTTGACCTTCCGACCAAGTAAGAGATCGAGCTAATAATAATTAGTTACCCATTGATATGATTGTCGGTTCCTTATTTTAGATTAACATTTTAATAATTTCAAAAGGGAAGCAAAATTTAATACAAAAGATTATTTTACAAGTAATTACGAAAGTAAAACATACGTACGAGACTTTATGTTTTCATATAAACATTTTTACGTTTTTATTTAATATTTTTAAGTTCTTATTTGGAGAGATAATTTGATGATATAATATTTAAATATTTATGATTAAAAATTTAAAATTCAATTTTTTGTTACTCTCATTTTTGTAAAATAAAGATAAAATTTTAGCACAAAATAAAAATAGATATATAGCACTAAATAATGATAAAAATGAAAAATTTGATTTGGAGAGATTACCATAGTTAAAAACAGTCACTAAAATATAGCAAAAAGTTGTTATTGGTGATAGTCATTTTATACTTAATATAACAGAAAAATATCTTAATAGGTGCGACGAATTAGCAGTCATTTTATATTTCCAAAATTGTCACAAAATCCACTGGCGACAAGCAAATTGGTGATGGTCAATTAAATAGTCATAGTAGATATGTAAAGCATACACAATTAAAACATTATAATTATATAGTTTGAAGAATTTAATTTTAGTGTATATAATGTAAAAGAATTTTATATGATTATTTAATTAAATTAATAATTTAAATGATTTTTAAATAATAAATTAAAAATTAATTGTTTTTATTAATATAATAATACACTATTATTACTTGTCTATATATATTACTATAATATATGAAAACTAAATTTTAATAATAATAGTATTATTGGACGGAGTTGTAATAATAGAGTAACATGTGCATGGAAGGGAATAACAATGTAAATAATTTACCTAAAACAAAAAACAATGTAAATATGGAGAATCTTTAAACGAAAAGTTAAAATTTTTAGCTTCACGTTAATTATATAAACAGTAAAAAATTATGTAAAAAAATTATTCAACTTCAACATCAACATCAACATTAGAATAACAAGAGACTAATTGGTAACCCCACGTGAATATGGGTAGCACGCTTGAGAGTTGAGACATGGTAGAATGAAAGAGAGAAGGGAACTTGGCACCTTCCTCATTCCAATATCCAAATGATGTTATCATCATCATCATGATATGATGTGTGTGTATATGAAATGTGAAATGTGATGACATAAATATGAAAGGCATAATTGCAAAGCCACTAATTGCTTCCACATGCATGCTTGATGCTTCCATATTATGAACCTCAAAAGAAGCAAAAGCAACTCTCCTCTTAATTGGAAGAATGCTCCATCCGCTAAGCTATTCATACGTACGTACAAATACACAAAAAACAATTTTAAAATACAAAAATAGAACAAATATCTTCCCATTAGACTTCTATATGGATTTTCATTAAGTGAGAGAAAAATAAATTCGGAGTCATATTTTGCAGGTTAGGCTATGAAACGGACAGGCTTGATTCATTTAGATCCGATTCATTTAGCGTGCAGATTAAACAAGCTAGTCCATTTAAATTCGGTTTTATATGGTCTGAAATTTTCTAACTCAGTCCAACGGATAAACGAGTCGACCCGTTTAATTAATAATTAACTTTTCTTTAAAAAAAGATAAACAAAAATTTTAATTTTAACTTGAAAAAATCCGCCCATTTAGACGATAAACGAGTTGGCTCGACGAGTTTGATCTATTTTGACGACCCTATTTTGGGAGTCGAAAATAGGCAAAACTTGTCTTTTTATTTTTTTTTTATTAATTACTACTAAAATAAATATAAGGTTATATGTAATAAATGTGTAACTAACTAATTATAATATTATATACATAAAAAATATATATTAAATAAAATAAATTAATTTTAAATTAATGTCGTGATTTTGTTGTTAAGGAGAATTCACAAATACTCTATAAAGTTTAGATATATACAAGATAGCTTATCAATTCTTCCGCTGTTCAATCTTGACCCTCCCAAGTTTTTTCTTAATTGAGCCGTACGGTCTTCGGTATGGAGAAAAAAGATCCTCCCAAAATTTGGGTTTTTCTATGGACACTTGTGCATGATTCTTTCTTGTTAGATCTAAATATGTTAAAACAATATAAACCTTCTGGTGTTACATATCAATAGTAACCAAGGATGTTTAAGATCCGACTTGACTTAGACGGAAGCATATTTTATCGAGTTTGGATTTATCATTTTTACCATATGTAAAGATCGGGTCCCTATAATATTTCTGATAGACTCCATTCAATTTGACCCAAAGTGGCAAATTCTTCTATAAATATATATTTATGATGAATTTAATAATAAAATATGATTATAGTAGCCTAATCACCATATCATAGTTTGGTTAATAGCGACGGTTTTATTCAACCGCTGCTAAATGAATATTATCGACGATTTATGTAGAAATTTATTGCATTTAGTAATAGCGGTTTTGACGAACCGCCGCAAAATTAAAATGTTGAAGGAGTATGATAACGATTAAATTAGAAATCGTCGCCAAATAAATGAGTTCAGTAGCGGTTGATACAAAAACCGCCGCGAAATGAATAAATCGCAAGAATGTATTATTTAATTATATGAAAATTATACATAGTTAAAGGAAGGTTTTATTTATTATTTATACAAAAATTATAAAATTGCATACATAATTATACATAAAGTTGACCCGTTTTGAACTCATTTATTTTGGATTAATTTAATGCCGGATTTATGTCTTTAAAATAGATTGGGTAAAATATTAAGGTCGAATTAGTTTTCTTTAATGAAAATTATTTTTCTAATACATAATGCATATTTTCATATAGCTAAGAATACAATTTTTTTTGGGGTGAATTGATACTAATATCCTTATTAATTTTTCATAATATTATCATATATAAGAGGCTTAAAATCATTTCCACCGATGCTATCTTGTTAAGGATTTCCAAATTGAGCCAATCAACTTTTTAGGTTATTAATGGCCACAGGACAAAGAAGGAAAAGTAATGGGTTTAATGTTTTTACCAACTACTACATACTACTACTATTGCTTCTTGGTGGAAGCCATTGATTCATGGGTTCATCACCATCACCATCTCACCCACACCACCACCACCAAGGTCTAGCTTTAATTTCTAGGGTTCCATTAGTACTACTACTACCCTCTATGCATAATATATGCCCTCCAAAATAGGGCATGAGATCATGCATGAGAATGGCCAACTACTTCATTCCCATGCTCAAATAGTAACATCTTTTTTATGGTGCGTTTGTGCCAACTGTTCCTTATTCCAAGGCATGCTTGCTGCCACGGACAAACCTAACAAAATTTTGTTACCATATTCAATATTTTTGTCTTATGTATATTCTACTAGTCTTTCCTAGTCCATTGGTTATAAAAGTAAATATATATAGGTTTTTTTATTTTTTATATGGAGGCAAAAAATGGTGTTTTACATGATGGTGAATTTTGTTGGTATATATATTATGCAAGGCTGCGAGAACTAAATAATCGATAGAATGACTGATTCAAAAGTTTAATAGTTAATTATAGGTTTTTTTATATATATAAATATTCCTAAATAACTATTTACTAAATTAAATATGTTTACAATTATTTATTTTTTTAGGCGCCGTACCTGTTCCCGCTGGCAGAGGCTGAGGGAACGTAATTTAAGAGAGTCCCGCAGCCAGTGCATGCGAAATTGGTGAAAAGAGGGGTTACCGCAGTCTTTGGCCGCGGGAATGGACTTTGCATGAGTCCCTCTGTCAGTGGTTGCGGGAATAGTTATTTCAAGAGTCCCACTGTCAGTGGCAACGAGAATGGTTCATTTTGGCGTCACTCGACCACTGGCTGCGGGATTGGTCATGAATTAAGTCGCCAGCAGTACCTGCGGGACTGGTTTACGTGAACTTCTATATAATGAGGCTGTTAGGCACCCTCACATTTCACTCCAAACCATCTAAACACTCTCCCCCTAGCTTTCTTTGTTTTCTCTCATTTTTTGCTATAATGGATCATCAACCTTTGGTTATTCGATTACACCCAAATGCCGTCATACATGAGCGGCAGGACGGAGTCTGGTTCCAATCTGACTCACCGGTGGTGTTTCAACATCCGGATATGAGCACGATGTCGGAGTTAGTAGCAGTCTTCTTGCACCACCTAGGAGGCGGATTTACGGCAATAAGGAAAGTTGGGTATCGCTTCTTACGGCGCCAACCCGACGGCAGATTCGTGCATTTGCTGGTGTAGCTATTTAACGATGAACATGTGCGTGTAAGCTTCGGATGCCACCGCAGACTGATGCCCCAATACGTGATGGATTTTTTGGTTGAGGTCGGTGGCAATACATGTGGGCCGCCCGTTGCAGCGACGCCTGTCCGCACTATCGAACCTTCGTTGCCGGAAACAGAAATGGCGGTTGATAATTCAGAGTCCGGTTCGGAATTTTCTGCAAGTACTGACTCTTCCTCCTCTGATAGCGCGGAGGGTGCTGATTGTATCCCGGAGACGACGGCAGGAACTGGATGTTCCCGTTACATCCTTCCCGCACCGCCGCCAATTCCAAGGCTGGACGACGTGCCAAGCTTTTTCCAGCAGCTTGACCTGAACGAAGGGCCATGTCAGGATCCGCTAAGGGAAGGTATGTGCAATGATTATAACACGGATGGAGGTGCAGAGCTCCGAGTCGGCCATAGGATGTGGAACCGGGCGGCAGTTCAGACTACAATCAAGAATTATAGCATTTGGAGGAATGCGGAGTATCGGGTAATTGAGTCGGACCGAAGTAAGTACCATTGCCGGTGCAAGCATGCGGAAGATGGTTGTCCCTGGCGCATTCGGGTTGCTTTGAGACAGAACTTTGGATATTGGTAAGCAATTTGTATCTGTTCTTGTTGGGATTATGTTCCGGTTCAATTGCTTTCCAATTTAAGTAATTATGTGGTTGTTGCAGGGAGGTTCGCAAGTTTGGAGGCCCCCACACCTGTCTTGCCCCGAAGATGTCGGACGACCACTCTCAGTTGGATAGTAGCCTCATGTCCGCCGTCATTCTGCCAATGGTTAAGACTAGTCCTTCCATTTCTGTACCTGTTCTCCAGAGTGCTATCCAGCAAGGTTATCACTTTAAGCCCTCTTATCGCAAAGTGTGGATGGCGAAGAAGAAGGCCATGGTTATTTTATATGGGGACTGGGAGGAATCGTATGACAAGGTCCCGCGGTTAATACAAGCTTTTCAGATGTTTCTACCGGGTACGGTGACAGACCTTGAAACAGTCCCTTATTACAACGGCCACTTACTGGATCGTGATTCGCGACAATTCAATAAAGTCTTTTGGTCATTTCCTCCCTGCATCGAAGCATTCAAGCATTGCAAGAATTTCATCTCCATTGACGGCACCTACCTTTATGGGAAATACGGCGAGGTGTTATTGATTGCGGTTGCGCAGGACAGGAATGACAATATCTTGCCCATTTCGTTTGCCCTTGTTGAATCCGAGACAACTGAGTCTTGGTCGTTCTTCCTGTCGAACCTGCGAAGACATGTCACCCCTCAAGATAGGATCATGGTAATTTCAGACAGGTCTAATGCCATACGAGCCGCACTTAATGACGAGAGGAATGGTTGGACCCCTCCAAGAGCTCATTATGCGTACTGTATAAGGCACATGGGTGTTGGTGGCCTGAGTGGGATGGTCCCACTATCCGTCCGAATCCTGTCAGGCGCCGCAAGAAGCAATGACGACTCGTCTCCACCCGCATTAGGAACGAGATGGATATGGTTGAGCGAGCTAAGAAGAGATGCAATATGTGTCCAAACGCGCCCCATGGTGAAAGGTGATGGGGATAGTCTCGCAAGCGGTGTTGGTTTTTAGTTTGTTTGTGTGATTCATGTTGTTTATGTTATTCATGTTTTTTTTTTAGCCTTTGTATGAACGGTGTTCAATACCTTGCTGGTTATTATGAATATGTTGTTGTCTTTTGTGCAATTGTGTGATACGCGACTACGAATAATAAAAAAAGGAAAACATATTAAATTTTATCATAAAGGACACACATAAAAATGGAAATAAACAGTTTGTCAAACAAAATGCAAATAAATAAAAAATAATTCAAGTCTAAAGTCCAACAGTACAAGCTACATGATGACAATAAATGTGAAACATAAAGACATCTATAGTAATCTACGCATGGTCTCCGCCCTGTGCTGGACGATGGTGCAGATGGGAAGCGGTCCCACATGGAGGAGCATGCCGATCCTGTTGCGGCCTCTGTGGCCTCGGGCGCACAATCTGATGAGAGAATGAAGGCATGTACTGTTGGGTGGTCTGCTGGGATGCTTGAGTCTGAGGCGAATGATGCATGTACTGCTGATGCGGGGAGGTCTGATGGAATGCCTAAGGCTGAGGCGAGTAAGGCATGTACTGCTGATGCGGGGAGGTCTGCTGGAATGTCGGAGGCTGTGGTGAATAATATTGAAATCCCTGAACCTGCTGGGTTGGATCAACGTGTGGGTGAAGGGGTGGCTCTGGCCTATAAACCGCCTCGTCGGCGCCACGAGCGGCTACAAACTCCTGTGCCAACTGATCCATCATCGATGGACTGCACGTGAACACCTCATACATG
>JASCZI010121093.1:23600-37517 GCA_036250425.1 Stylosanthes scabra | reverse complement strand
ATATATATATATATATATATATATATATATATATATATATATATATTCAAATAATTAGAATGAAATGTTGCTTAATATTTTTATCTAGCTAATAGTATATACATAGAAAATAAGATCTCTTTTAAATTTCTTTATGATAATGACAATTCTCAATTAGGATGTATTGAATTTCAACACCTACATAATTAATACACCGAAAAAGGGGTAGCTAATACCATTTTATTCAAGTAGCTAATTAAAATAAAACCATGTCCGCAAGAACGGAGAGAAGAAAATTTGGTATAAATTATTTAAGGCTGTGATGCAACATGCAAGCCCACTAAGAATTATTGTGATTGTGAAAAGTTGGTAAAATATGCATAAACTACTAAGATATTATTTATATAAGAGTTGAACCACATATATGAATTGCAAAAAATAAAAAAGAAAAAAATATATAAGAAGGCATTAGTAGCGTATGAAGGTTCAGCTCTTCATAATCTGTTTTTATTTTAGTTTTTATGGTTAATTTTTTTTTGTTGACAAGTTTTTATGATAAATTTGTTATGTATTGTATTTTTTTCAAACATTTTATCCTCAAGATATTCGGAGCTACTACTAATTTGAATCCAACTCTTATCATGCATGAAATAGTTATATACACTAAATTTTAAACTCGAGATTTGTTTAAAGGTTAAATGAATTTAAACGGTTTATAACTCAAACCAATTTCGGTTGGTTGTATTGAGTTTATTATTAATATTTAATAAAATAAGTGAATAATAAAGATTCAAATAGAACTTTTTAAAAGTAATCATTTTAAAAAAAATAAGAACCACAAAATCTATCATATAAAAGTTTTAAAATTTACTTGAGTAAAAAAGGTAATTAATCTCTAAACCAATTATTATTATTATTATTATTATTATTATTATTATTATTATTATTATTATGCTTTAGGAGCTTATAATAATATAGTAGAGCAAATTAACAATCAATGATGTGGACTGCAACATATGGGGATAAGACTGAAAGATTTGAAGTACATATCTGGTTCTTTTTCTTTTCTTGTTGTTCTTCCTTTTATTTTATTTTATTAAAAAAAAAGGGAGAAGTTTAAGATATGGGGGAAAAAGAATATAAGCAAATTAAATGGTTGATAATTGCTCTAGAGATTTTGGTTAGATCCACATATAAATATAAGAAGATTAGATTAGAAATTGGATCCCATATACCCACTTCTTCTCCATCCTCTTATATCTGTCGTTGGTTTAGTTTGGCCTCTCTATTCATTGATGCTATATACCTACTATTCTCTCTGACTCTCTCTATATATATGCTAGCCTTGTCATTTCACATATTAATTTTTTAACAATAATTTTATGAGTATTCAATCATCTCTAATATTAAAATATTTAAATATTGATAATTTTGGCTATAAAATAAATAATTTATTGAGTAGTTTTATTGAATATTTTGAATATTTTTAGCAAACTAATTTAATATTTACTAGATTAAAAATTTTATTTGCATACCAAAATCAGTAACTAAAATTAGCCACTATGTATAATACACATTGAAATACAAAATACATGTATAATTTAATTTATTTTTAATGTATATTTTATATTTCAATATATATTATACATTGTTAGCTGATTTTAGTGATTGATTTTAATGTACACCTAGTATAACCCTTAATAGATATTATAAATTAAATGTCGAATAATTTTATCGAATATTAGAATAGTTAATACTCATTTTTTTAATGTTAGTTTTTTTATAATTTTATTTTGTTCAAGCTATATATGTTCACTAATATATATGAATTCTGCTAAGTAAACTTTAATTTTTCTGATGATATAAAGAGATTTTATCAAATGTTATGTAAATTTGAATAGTTTGTGAGATAATGTTTTTTTTCAATCAACTGTAGTCACTAAAGTTTGGGATACTCACACAAAATATATAGTCTTATTGGGAAATATTGTTGAATTATTAGCAATTTTTTTTAATAGGTGTGAGTATTATTTAAAAGAATATGTTTACTATTTTAGTTTGTTTTTACTATAAATAATACATATAATAGCTGTGAGACATCCTAGATTTAAAATCTGTTTTCTCACTTCCAAATAATGGTGCCTAGCTACAAATTTATTTTGCAACAATGTATTAACATACATATTATCCATAATAAGAAAAACTCTTTGTTGATTAGTTTTGGAATCCAATTAGGTAAACCGGTGAGATAAGAAAATACTGATATGCTACGATGCACAAACACAAGATATAACATCATACGAAATATACAGACATATTAACTTTAATTTTTTATATGACACGAAAACGTACCTTAATGTATCAGGAAAGGATGGTAACTGGACCATATAAATGAACATTGAAATAGTGAATTGAACAGATGCTGCTTCTTCTTCTTATTAATTATTATTTATGATGATTATAGGTCTGATCTCTAGCTGGGTCTGGTCCTAATGGAATATGGAATGGCGTGAAGCATGCAACACTGCATATACTTTTACTTTTTACCATTTTTCTATGAACACAACAACATATTCCATACTATAGCTTCACCCTTTTGTACAACACAATCAACACCATAACCCTACTGCTACTATTCTCAACTCTCTTCAACTCTATTATTATTACCCAACTTCTTTTTACAAACAAAAACTACAATTCATCTTTATTCTTTGATCTCCAAAGTTATCTAATTTTACAATATAACAATATACCTTGAGCAGAATTTTCTTTTTAAAATTACTCATTTATTTACACTAGTTAATTATTTATATTATCATGTCAAATTGTACAATTTTTTAAAAATTAGAAGTTAAATTTCATTTTAACTTTTCTTTTTCACGTTCTTTTTATAATTAAAATTCTGTTGAAGTGTACCCCATTGAAGTTGATTATAATAAAATTATTTAAAATAATTAAGTTTGCATTTATTATTTATATGTTGAGATGGCCGAGTTGGTCTAAGGCGCCAGATTAAGGTTCTGGTCCGAAAGGGCGTGGGTTCAAATCCCACTCTCAACATTATTTATTTATTTTGGTTGCTGTTTTCGAAATTTTCTTTCCGGTGAAACAACGGGGCGAAGGCCCATTATTTACTTATTCTTCTTTGTCTTTCTCCTTTTTTCCTGCTCATGGGCTAAGCCCAAAATTCTTCTTTGTTTTCCGGAACAGAGCTCTTTAAGACACAAGTTTGGGCTGGTTCTTTTTTATTTTTTGGACATAGTTGGGCCCACCGATACATACCCGACCCGGTTCCCTGGTTAGCAGCATCGACGCCCTCTGGCCTCTGCTGTTCCATTGTTGGCGGTGCTCAAATCCCGACTATGCTGAGCTTCGTTTGCTGACACCGACGGCAGGTTCCGATCTGAACAAAACGACGACAGAGAAGCTGCGTTTCGGTGGCGATGCCGCTCGGGGAACAATCGGAGAGCATCGGTAACAGAATAACAAACCCTAAAGTTACGTCAAAAACCTCCGCCATGAACAATGAGAACGAGAACAAGAAGAAGAAGAAGGAGAAGAAAAACGAGTTCGAATTCTGCAAAGTGTGCAAGCTGAACCACAACCAAGGTCTCCGCCACAAGTACTTCCCCAACCACATCAAATCACTCTCCGATTTCCTCTCCAGATTCCGCAATAAGCTCACCGACGTTCGATTCTTCCTCAAAAACCCTAAGTTTCTCTCTCCGCACCTCGATTCTCAGAACCGGTTCTGGTGCGTCTTCTGCGACGTTGATATCGTTGAGCTCCATAGTTCCTTTGCCTGGTAACCGCCAATTTCTCAAGTTCGATCTTCGGAATTTTTTTTTATTCTTAGTTTGCATTTTGAAATTCGAAGCTGTATGATTATTGCTAGAGTTTTTATTATTTATTTATTTATTTATTTATTATTATTATTTTAATAATTCAATTTTGTGTGTGGCGTGTGGATATTGTGGTAGTGCTAATGGAATTCGTCACCTTGCGAGTGCTGAGCATGTGAAGAATTTGAAGCACTTCTTCTGGAAAAATGGTGGCTCAGTGGATCAGTTGGATGCATTTATGGTCTCTGATGATGATGTTGCTAAGGTGATTGAAACATTTGTATTTACACCAAATTGGTCCCTTTATGAATTGGCATGAACTACAAATTACTAAGAGTTTTAGAATGTAATGAATGTGTTGATTCTGGATGTGATCTCTCATTGGTAGTTATTGTTTGTTTCTTTAATTCTGTGCGGCTGCAGTGGGAGAAGAAGTGTGCGGCTCTGCAAAATGAGGCTGCGTCGGGGAGTGGTGGATGCCGTGGAGCTGTGATTGGTTCTTCAAGTGATATCCATAATCAACCCAACAATGGAAATATTGATAGTTTTGAAAATGTTTATTCCCATTCTGTGAATTCATATCCTTCTTCAAATAGTGTTTTGCCTTTACAATTCTATACAAATGAGAATCAGATATCGGCACTCTCTGGAGTTCACAATGCTGGTCAATTAGGTTACAATACTTCTGTGGTACCTTTTGAAGCTTTGTGTTCTGGTGAGCCTTCTTTTGCCTTGCAGGATTTTGCAGGTATGAATATGCTGTATGTTAGGAATTCCTTTTTGTATCCCTTACAACTATTATCCACATGGGATTTTTTAAAATTGGGTCTGATCTTTTGCCTGTTTCAGTTGACAAGAAAAGCCATTTCTCCAGCAATGAAGGGGTTAGTTCCTTGTCCTCCTCTAATATTATAAATTTTAGGGCTTTAACTATTTGAGTCTCAGTTTGGAAGCCAATGGTTGTTTACATAATTAGTTTGCAAGAACAATATTTTTTTAGTTTTGCAAAAAGAAAAACAAGTGTCTTTTTTTTACAATCCATGAGTATATTTATTTCAAATTTTCTATTCTTGATTCTTCCATTTCTTGGTCTCTTACCATTGTGTCTATACAAGATAATTTCTAATGTCAACGCTTATAAAAGGATTTGGTTGATTGGTTCTATATGAATGTACCAGGTGTTAGACAACGGTAGAATGTTAAGCAGAGAGAGCAGTCATCACGGTATTGATCTACAATTGTATCAAAGTTATTTTGCTTCCTTTTTTATAATACTATAGCCTGCAAACTGCAAAGCATATGCAAATTGTATATGTTAACTTAATGAGTAATGACAATATTGTGCCATATATTTAAGATTATATACATTGGCATTATAACTTGCTTAAGTGATGTGTGGTTAACTTGCTTGATTGATGTGTTTTCTGCTTATGGTCCTGTGTTTTCAGGTCTACAGATGCTCACCCAAATCTCTTCTGTGTCTGCTGAAAATGCTGGTAGAAATGTTCATTCTGGAGCACCCCCACCATGGTTTGAAGCAACTGAGGGAGTTCAGATACATTCTATACCTGTTTTAGGAGGTGTAGCTTCCCATTCAAACGTGTCTGGGAAGTCCAAAAAATTGAATCCAAAGCGGGTGGGAGCTGCTTGGGCAGAAAGGAGAAAGATTGAACTGGAAAGGGAAAAGAGAGGAGAGGCTGTGCGAAATGAATGTGATCCAACATGGCTTCCTAATTTTGGCAGAGTCTGGCAATCTGGTACCAGAAGAGAATCCCGAAGAGAATTCGAGAAGGAGAAACGGAAGTTATTCAATGTTGAAACTCAATCTGAGACGCCGCCAGTCAATATACAACCTTATGTTAGCAAAAGAATGGTGAGTCCCTTTCCTAACTGTTGTATTGCTGGTATAGTTTCTTTAGAATTCTGAGCCAACTCACCTGAATTAAGCTATTCTAATCATCAATTTGTAAATCTTTAAATGTGTTTCCTTATTTATTTATTTATTTTGCAGTGGATGGAAGGAGGTGGTGATCAAGCAAATGGGTGACATTTCAGGTTACAAACTTGTTCAAGTTATCGTCTACATGGTCTGCACTTGTCATAATCTTTTACAATGAGCATACGTTAATGCAATTAACAGATGAAACATGGTGTTCAAATCAAATCCTGGATATAAGATAAGATAAGATATAGTGGAATTCTTGTTCCATATTATTGTCCCGAAACAATAGTTCGGTAAAATACGATTATGTGTATTAGACTATTAGTATATGCATTGAGCATGGAGTGAGGCAGTTATTCTGCACCCATGGTTGATCTGCCCAATTTTTGTGTATCTTCTTGGTTGTAGGGGTGATTCAGTGTTTTCTATTAACATTTAGATATGTTAATCGGACAACTTATCCATACTAGTGTACAGAATTGAGAATACTGAGATTATTCATGTTCATTTTGCTTTTGATGTTTTTAATGTGTCAGTTTGTGAGCTGTCACTACTCACAACTCTCAACCCAAGAAAGGTAATTAAGAATCATTATGTGACTTGAATTTCTTTTAATTTTCCTATAGTGACTTCAGTATCTTGGATATGGTTTTTTTTTTTGTTCGGTGGATTGGACAACCCCAATCCTTTTGGATGCAGCTCCATGGGAGTAAACACTCCACCACTAGGCTAATGCCTTGGCTGCGTATCTTGGATATGGTTAATTTATGCAAACAATGACAAGGTTTGGACTAAAGGGTAGTGTTTGGTTACTGTACTGAGACAAAGGAGATAGACATGTTAAGGGTAGAAACATATTTGCACTATGGAGAAAATAGACCAACAAAAGAGGTTCTTGTTTTGAAATAATTTCTAAGATAATTTCTTTACTTACAAAAGTTAATACAAGAAGCATCTTCCCATGACGATTTTTAAGCCAATTTCTAACATGATTTATGGTGAAACTTGATACTTGATTGGTGGTTAATAACACTGTTGCTCCATGCATGCTATTGCTCTATAGGTCGTATCAATTCTAGGCAGAATCTTGTGGAGTTGAAAGTGACCTCTGACCTTGAAGCAATGAAGTGCCATAATTTACTCTTAGGGTACACTAGTTCAACGCAAGCATGCATTTTGATTTTTGAATCAATCTTGGGTTTGATGATGATGATGCATAACCAGGGTTATTCCTATCCTAGCATGCTTGGGAAAATTGTAAGCTACTTTTGCTAGCACATTATAGCCTATTTATATGGACGTTAGGACTTAGATAAACAACAAAATTATGTCATCACTCATCAGGCACAAGTAAATTTAATATGGTATTTAAGCAATAAGCCATAAAATTCTCTCAATTTCAAATTGCATGTTCTTTTTATCCTTTTCCAATAATTTTAACTAATTTCGATTGGTCAAGTGGCAATTTATTCATCCATTTAAACAAGTGTCGGAGATTCAAATAGAATTATAAGATATGGACAGATTAGTCTCTAACCTTGTTGGGTTGAATAATACGGTGTGAAAAAAAAAATCATACACACAATTTTCATTTACTAAGTGAATTATTTAATGGAATAAAAGCAAATGAAGAAATTACCTGTTGCTATTTCAGCATCCAAATAATTTCTAAATTCCAATTCGGAACCTCCCTCAAATCAACAATGGCCACTAGGACCATTCCATCACCCTCTTATGGAATTGTTTTATGTTTATTTATACATATTAACATATATGTTTTGGCAATATTAAATAAACTAGTTGTTGTGATCGTCTCGTTCTTGTCCTTATATAATCTTCTTCTTAAGGCATCTCTAAACGGCATATTCTCATCTTTCTTATTAACTTTGAAGACTAATTGGTTTCTTCTGAAGTCCGAAACAAATAATATGTAAGGTCAAATCCGCTATAAGACCAATATATATAACTTAATAGTTTTGTTTTGGGGAAAAAAAATCAAGTTTGCGGAAGGAGTGGGCAACATGTTATGTTACTTTCAATAGTTTAGGGTTTAGTGGAGGGAAAAAAAAAAGAAATTTCTTATTTAAACAAGGTTTTTTTAATATTTTAATTAATTGAATATATCAACTTTTATTAGCTAATTTTTTATTTTTTATTAACCATATATTTTTTTTACGGTAATACTATATGTACTATTTATACATATCCGCACACACCGTTTAACAACACTGAAAAATGTAAACATTAATACAAAAAAATATGCTAATATTTACATTTTTTCGCGTTGCTAAACGATTTGTACAGATATATACAATAGCACACATAAATTAATTCTTCTTTTTAATATTTCTTTTGTTTTCTTTAGTTGTCTAGTTGATAATTGTATTGCTAAAAATTTTGTCTCTTTATTTTTTAAATATACATAACCTCTCTTGAGTGGAAGTTGATTTCATATTTCACCTAATCATATTTCCATCCAATTAATTTGGTTCAGGTTGTTTGCTACAATTCTTTCTAATAATGTTTCTGTAAATTTCAGTTAGGCTTAACTCCACTTATCTTATATTTAACATCGAGTTAGCCAAAACTAATGTTTCATTAAACACCAGAAAGGCAGAAACCAACCCTTGCACATTTTTTTTTTTGTTTTCCCAAGGTATCTCCCAATTCGACAGGTCGAATACTAATCCTCCGCGGATCTGAGCTCCATTTAAGGGTTTGTCGCTGACCACTGGGTTGCTACATACACAAGGCGGGATTCGAACCCCGACACTTGCTTAAGCGGACTAGTGAGCTAACCACTAGACTAACCAATCATTGTACATTTAAAGTATACATTATTTCACTTTTTTTTTTTTTGACAAAATTTTTTCACTAAAATAAACCAACAGTATAATCATATATTGAATATATCGTACTTTTTTTATACTTTTATTCATATTTTGAATATAAATCTAAATCTGATTTATTATATCATTTATGAAATTTAATTATAAACATGAATTTTGACTATACATTATTTCCAAAATTTTATTATAAATGTAAATATGTTGTCATTATATATATGTGGCATCTTCTGTACAGGTAGCTATTGAAGTTTAAGGCAGTGTTTGAGAGAGAGACTAAAATTGGGAGACTAAGACTGGAGACTGAGACCGAAAACTGAGATTGAAATAGGTTTGTGTATTGTGTTTGGTTTAAAATTAATTAGACATAGAGACTGAGAAATAGAGATTAAACTAAATTAATGAAATAAAAATAAATGTTAATATTGGAAACTATAATGTTGATTGAGTGTATTTGAGTAAAAAAAATATTATTAAAGTTTTAGTTTCAGTTTCCCAGTCCCTTCAACAAACATAATACTGAGTCTTAATCTCTCAATTTTAATCCCAGTACTCAGAACCAAATGCATCCATGAAAAAACAGAAGAAAAAAAAACGTGTCAAATAAAATTAAACAACAAAAAACATTTGAATCTTAGAATTTATCTTATACAAAAATAGAAAAAAATTCATAAATTCTCAAACATCCATTAATATATTTCTATCAGAATAGAAGTGTTTCAACTATTTTGAATATATGATAATTTAGTGATCTTAAAATATATAAATATTAAAATTAACGATGATAGATCATAGCACTAAAATGCTTCCAATAATATGATTTAGATACCAGGGTTTTAAAAAAAAAAAAGTTATCTTAACCAGCTTATGCTAAGCAAAGATATTTCAAATTTTGAAAGTGAAAGAAACCAAGGCTTTGTTTGACTTTTTCATCAAAAGGTTCTCAAATGGTCATTTTCCATCCAAAATATAAAATTCCCAGTGACGTTGCTTTGCCAATTCACAAATATTATATATTGTGATGTTGTTGCCATTTGAAAGCTGCACCTCAAGAATCTTCTCCCAACTTGTTCTTCCAAACTTCAATTGATTCCATAATTATAATAATAATTAACAAAAATCAGGTCCACAATTTTAATTAAGGTTTGGTTTTTATAACAAATAATAATGTTAATGATTATAGGTACAAAAGAATCATTCTTGAGAATAAATGTATAATAATAATATTAATGTGCAAGAGGATAAAATTATTCACCATTTCACTATCACCACATATATATACTTCACTTGATTTCTTTATTATTTTGCCATTAGATTCATCTTGGTGATTATTTTTTTTGTTGAATTTTTTTTTTCTTCTAGGCTTTCACATTCTTAACACTTTTTTCTTGCTTCATTTTCCAAATTGTTTTCATGTCTCTATTCAAATCTCCTTCAATTTTTATGTAGATTTCTTTTTTGTTTTTGTTTTTGTGATCTTGAATAAAATTTTCTAGAAGTTTCAACAATAGGGTTGGTCTTTTAACATTGTTTTTCCCTAAGATTTTCCCAGATTTTGAACCAAAAAAAAAGCACCAACTACTTTTTATGCTTCTCTAAGTGCTGAAGATCACAAACTAATATTATGGGAACTAACAGCACAGAACATGGAGGATCTGAGGTAAAGTGTTCATCACAATTCAAAGCTATTTTATTTATTTATTATATAGTTCATGTATGTTAGTTTCTATTTCAAACTGCTAAAAACTTTTGAATAATTTCTGAATTCTTTTGAATAATTCAGGAGATCATGGAAAATGAAGTCAAGGAAACTAAGAATCTTCCTATACACAAATTAATTGCAGACAGTAACAAATCAAACAGCATGGTCATAAAGGTGAATCACTAAATCAATGATCAAATTCCCATTGGTTTCTGTTTTCATTTTCAGTGTTTTAAGGATTCTGCAAAGAAAAAAGGAAATATTAACAAAAAATACTGAAAATGAAAATAGAAAATGAAAACGCAAACGAAACCCACGTTTAGTTTGAAAACTACTACTAACAATGGTTCTGCTTTGGTTTTGGTACCGGAAACAGAAGCGCCACGCCGTGATTCCTCCACACATCATAGCCGAGGCCATATCGACGATGGGGATCGACCTTAGATTCTCCGGTCCGATCACACAGAAGGAAATGGAATATGTTGAGCAATATGTGCTGGCAAAGTATCCAGAATATGGAGGACTAATTCAAGGAGATGGAAATGGAATAGACTTGTCAAGTTTCATCATCAATGAGGAGCCTTCAGAATGCAGCCAAGATGATCGAGGAAAGTCCCCAATAGGAACTCCAAGAGAGTCTTCTATGTATCTGTTTGGAAGCAACCTCCCCGAAATGGATCGAGCGCAGCTAGAGCCGTCGAGGCTTCTAGACATTCTTAACAAGAAAACTTCATTCCATGGAAGTTTCATCTCAATCCCAGAAATCCAAGTTACCAACAAGGTTTTGAAGCATTGTGGTTTGCCTGATGATGAGTACCTTGTTCTCTTCACACCAAGTTACAAAGATGCTATGATGTTGGTTGGAGAAAGCTACCCTTTTGTTAAGGGTAACTACTACATGACAACACTCGGCGAAGAAGAAGATTGCATACGAGAATTCGCTTCTTTTAAGGAGTCGAAAGTGATTCTCGCGCCGAAATCTTGGCTTGATTTGAGGATCAAAGGCTCACAGCTGAGTCAGAACTTTAGGAGGAAGTGTAAGATCAGCTTGAAAGGGCTGTTCTCTTTTCTAGCAGATGTGAATGGAACAATGCATTGGATTTCTGAGGCTCACAGGAACAGTTGGCATGTCCTGCTCGATGCTTCGGCGTTGGTGGTCGGAAAGGATAGTCTCCGGCTCGCACTTCACCGACCAGATTTCGTCGTGTGTAGCCTCGACAACACTCATTCCAACCCTTCAAAAATCATCACTTGCCTCTTGGTGAGGAAGAAATCCTTTGAAACTACCTCAGCTACTTCTTCTCAGGTATTTGAATGAGTGAGAAGATGTAAACTTTTACTCTGTGATTAATATTTTAGAAACAATTGAGAGCAAAATTGATATCCATGCCTAATTTGTAGATTCAATAAAGTATAACAATTACAGATGGCAAATCCTTCATTCCTAATCATTTGTGCTTGCATTTGTTAGTTACAGCTGATGGAAGAAGTAATAACTTAAATTCAAACTTTAGTTTGGATTCTGAATCCAACTTTTTTTCCAATAAGAATTGAATGGTTTCTAAGATTTATTATGTCTTGATATAAATTCTAGTTCTTCTAAGGTATTGTTCAATTACTACCATAGAAAAGCTCTTATCCTGTTTTGGAAATGCACAGTCATGCTTACTGCTTTAGTGACCAAAATAAAACTCTTAGATTCCTATCATATTTGCAAACAATGACCATTCATTCATGTTCATGATATCCAAGTGGCCATGAGTGTTGTCACATTATTGAGTGTGGGCAACTTGATTCAGCTTCAAAAGGGTTTAAATATTTAGTGGCTTATTTGTTTTGCTTGGAGACAAAAGAATATGATATCCATTACATGTTGAAGGGACCATTTATGTCATTATCAAATGAGTGCAAACAGATTCTATTAGATTCATCCTAATTGACATCTTCATGCCATTTTAATCAAATGTTTCATTATCTCATGATAATTCTTATTTATACAAAGTTATATACTAATGATTTATTTTAATTCAACCAATGTTCAATTGTTTAATCATGTCCTTTTTTTTTTTTCATAACTATTCATGGGTTGAACTCAGGCCTATGTTTTACCTGGCCGGTCCTAAGTCCGGATAAACGAGGAGGGTTATTTGGCCTGCGACAGCTAACGTAAAATAGCGTCGCATCCTCATACATGACCACGACGCAATGGCATTTTTCAAACTATGTATGGTTGTGTTAGGCCTGTGATAGCCAATGTAAATCAGTGTCGCATCTCAATACATGGATATGACACAATAACGTCTTGATCCATGTAGCCGACCCAGCTAGTGGGAAAAAGGCTTGGTTAGGGTAATAACCATTAATGGGTTGATTACCAAAAGTGATTATTTTTCTGGCACAGCGATAAACAAGTATATGCATTTGTAAAATTTCTTTACACTAATATTCGCACTCTAATAGCTATCACTTCATTCTCTCACCCACCATAGCAAAGAAGCATAAGTGGAACAAAGATGACATACAACAAATACATGCCACTGTTTAGTTACTACTTACTACTACTTGTTCTTGAAGAAAAGGAAAGTACCTAATATGTTGCTACCAAAAGCACTAGTTTTACTACAACAAACTATGATGCTTACAACGTGTTAAAAACCTTAGATAATGAAAATAAGCATACCATATTATTACAAAAACATCCTAAGGTATCATCAGTATTTCGTTCTTCCATCACCTTCAGTAATCACATCATTGAAGGATCCATTACTTGGGATCATTGGCAAGACATGCTCTTGATGAGGCACAATCACATCAAGAAGGTACGGGCCGGGCATGTCCAGCATCTTCTTGATCGCGGCTCTAAGATCTTCCTTCTTTGTTACGCGCGCTGCTGGTATCCCACAACCCTCGGCGAACTTCAACATGTTCGGAAAAATCTCGGCCTCGTTAGAAGGGTTGCCGAGGTAGGTGTGAGCTCTATTGGACTTGTAGAACCTGTCTTCCCACTGAACAACCATACCCAAGTGCTGGTTATTCAACAACAGAATCTTAACCGGTAGATTCTCCACCTTTATGGTTGCCAACTCTTGTACATTCATGATGAAGCTACCATCCCCATCGATGTCAACCACCACCGTTCCAGGGTTAGCCACAGCTGCGCCGATTGCAGCAGGCAAGCCGAAACCCATAGCGCCGAGACCCCCTGATGTTAACCACTGCCTCGGCCTCTTGTACTTGTAGAACTGCGCCGCCCACATCTGGTGCTGACCGACACCGGTGCTAATGATAGCATCCCCATTTGTGAGCTCATCAAGAACCTGAATTGCATACTGCGGCGAAATCAGATCCCCAAAAGTCTTATAACCCAACGGGAACTTCTGTTTCTGCACCCTCAGCTCCTCCCTCCAATCCTCAAGATCAAGATTCTTTTTATTGATCCCCTTTTCCTCCAACATCCCATTGATCCCTTCCAATGCCACTTTCACATCGGCGCAAATCGACACATGTGGGATCTTGTTCTTCCCAATCTCCGCAGAATCGATATCAATGTGCACAATCTTCGCCCTACTCGCAAAAGCCTCAAGCTTCCCGGTTACACGATCATCA
>JASCZI010121093.1:13442-23590 GCA_036250425.1 Stylosanthes scabra | reverse complement strand
CAGCATAATTAGCATAAACAGTTCCATGCATCCCCAACATCTGAAGAGAATCATCACCATTAACAGGGTAAACACCAAGCCCCATCAAAGTACTCGCTACCGGAATGCCGGTAATCTCCACAAACCTTCTCAACTCCTCACTGCAATTCAAACACCCACCACCAACGTACAAAACCGGTTTCTTCGCCTCCGAAACGAGCCTCACAACGCTCTCTAACTCCGGCGAAGTCGGAACCTTCGGCATCCTAGAAGCATAACCAGCAACCCTAACAGGCAAATCCCAATTGGGAACAGCCAATTGTTGCTGAACATCTTTAGGAACATCAATCAAAACAGGACCAGGTCTACCAGTAGTAGCTACAAAAAACGCCTCTTTAACAATTCTAGGGATTTCATCAACATCAAGAACAAGGTAATTATGCTTCGTGATGGAACGAGTTACCTCAACGATTGGGGTTTCTTGAAATGCGTCGGTTCCGATCATGCGCCGGGGGACCTGGCCGGTGACGGCGACGATAGGGATTGAGTCCATCATCGCGTCGGCGAGCCCGGAGACGAGGTTGGTGGCGCCGGGGCCGGAGGTGGCGATGCAGACTCCGGGGAGGCCGGAGGAGCGGGCGTAACCCTCGGCGGCGAAGGCGCCGCCTTGTTCGTGGCGGGGGAGGACGTTGCGGATGACGGCGGAGCGCGTGAGGGCTTGGTGGATCTCCATCGACGCGCCGCCGGGGTAGGCGAAGACGGTGGTTACGCCTTCACGCTCAAGAGCCTCGACGAGGATGTCTGCGCCCTTGCGAGGCTCCCCGGAAGGAGGACGGGTGGCGGTGGATGGTGCGGTGGTCGGTGTGGTGGTGGTGGTAGCTGCGGCGGCGGAGGGTGGTTGTGGTTTAGGGTTGTTTGAGATTGAGTTAGAGATTTTGAGGGAATGGTGGTGGTGGTGGTTCTTATTAATGGAGCGAAATGGGAGGGTGGATCTAAGAATGCGGTTGGGGAAGGTGGAATGAGAAGAGGAAGTGGAAGAAGATGAAGATACGGTGGAGAATGGGGCTCTGGAAGTGGGTGCCGCCATTGATGAAGGGTTGCAAAGCTTTTTTGGTTGGAATAAGAAAAGAGTGAGTAAGTGAAGTGTGTGGTGTGTAGCTTCGAAGCTCCCATGAAGTAGTGTGTGTATGTGTTATTGTCTATTTACTTTATTGCCCTTACAATATATAAAATAATATTTAGGGTAGAATATGGACTATGGTTTATGTTTTTTTTTTCTTAAAGTTTATTACGCTTACAATATATAAAATAAAATAATTAGTAATATTTTGATCTTTGTTAAATTTAATGTTTTTAAAATTATCCTTATTAAAGTATTTTATTCACATAAATGTAATAACAATTTAGGATAAAATCCTCCATATTTACGATTTTTTATTTATGTGAGGATTATTCTTATACACTAACTTTGTTTAAAATATGAGTTTAATTTTGATCACTAACAGTGTAAAGAGTTTTATACAATTATTCAATCAGATTCATGCATTTATATAATTTTAGAAGTAGTGGGTTTAAAAATTAATTATTTTTAATGATGTGGTAATACCTGATTGAATGTATATATAAAAAATTTTTACATATTAAAATATTTAGTGTAAAATTGAAAATATTTAACAATATTTTTTACACAAATAAAAAATATTAATAATAAAATTAAATAAAATTAAACGTTATAAATATTTTTTAAATAATAATAAATAATAGAGATAAAAAATATATTTAATTAATTTATCAGTTGAAAAGTTAACAATTTTTTTCAAATATTTTTAAATAAATAATTTGTTAACAATATTTGATAAGTGAGTGTATCCAAATGAATATGTATATTGCAATGGTTGTTAGGAGGGTATAATAGTAAAGATGATAAAATTGAATAGGACATAGGTTACTAGTTGCTGATTGCTGTTGTCGGATGTTGAGAAGAGTGGTTTGGTTTGTATTTGAGTACGTGTGGCTCTCATGAGACCACTCCCCATCAATCATCTCTATTACTTATTTATTTTATTGCATCAATCTTAGGAAAGTTTGGTAAATTTAAATGGGGATAGCTATTTCGACCATTGATTTTGTCAATCAAGTGATATATTTTTATACTAAATAGAATATTATTTAATATTAAATAGTATAAAAAAGTATATTTAAATAAAATTCTATTTAATATCGAAATAATATTTTATTTAGCATAAAAATAAATTACTTGATTACACTTGATTAATCAAAACCACTTGTTTACTTAAAATTATTAAATTTTGATAAAGAAAAATAACTACCTAATTATTGTCAAATAAGGGAATATCTTTGGTTAACATAAAGATTATTAAAATTTTAAAAAATAACTTTGTTTGGTAATTTTTTTATTAAAAAAATTCTTTATTCTTCATTTTTTTGGCTCTTTACTATGGCGTTGTACTTAATATAATAGTTCATAAGCATAAATTTTTGGAAAGTTTTCTGATATATCGCAAAAAGTGCAGTATATTGTATTTTACTATTTTTTAGTAGTTGATTTTGATTAATTTTAATTATAAAATCAATATATGATAAAAATTAATAGTTAAAAAATGATGAAATACAATATGCCTCACTTTTCGCAGTATACCAAAAAATCTCTCTAAACTTTTTATTGTTACTGTAAAAGAATTTTTTTTGGCAGATATTGTCATTCGAGAATATCTTTTATAATTTATTCTTATTTTATTTTTATAATTTTCATATTATGTTTTATTCTTTTATCAAACATAAGAATCTAACTCAAACATTATTAAATTATAACTTCAACTACATATAACTCAATTTAAAATGTAAAGCTCATATAAAGTAAGTTTCAAAATCAATCAATAGAATAATAATAAAATCATGTTGATCCAATGTAAAAAAAAAACAAAAATTGAAATAAAAAAACCTTTCATTACAACTACAACAAGTTGCCACTTCTCACTTTTGTTGTATTCGGAGGCTACTTTTGTCGTCTTGTTCTAGCCACCATACCAGGCAATGAATAAAGGAAAAATTATTTGGTGCTTGGGGAGTAAGTAAAAACTCTTGCATTTCATGTGATTTGAATTATAAATTATTAATGAGATTTATAATAAATATTTTTGCATAAATTTATTACTATTAATGAACATTTACACATAAATTTATACATAATATTAATGAAGATTTATACTATTAACTAATTTATACCGAATAAACTATCAATAAAAGTTTTAAAAATTGATAAAATATCTCTAGTTAATCACTTTTGTTATATTTTTAAATAACTAAAAATACTTTTATCTTTAATAAAATTAATAATCATTCTTCTAAGCTTTAAACTTTTTTAATTTTTATAGTATATGATAATATAGTACTTTTAATTATTGATATTAGTTGTAAAATTATCATAATATATATAACTAAAATTAATTACTAAAACCATAAGATGAAACATCTAAAATGTTTCTAACTTGATAATTGTGATGAACTTTAAATCAATGATGATGGTGACCGGAAGAATACTATGGATCACACATACACTCTCCTGCCATCAAATCTAACATATTTTTTGTGATATTCTGTATTGCTCTTTTTCACGCCATATTCATCATCTTCTATCCTCCAATTTCGAACGTGCGCTGTAGCCCTTAAGCAACGTGATCAATTTTCACACAATTCTCGTAAAAAATTACCCACAAAAAATTTGAACGATAATAAAATTATTTATAAATGAAAAAAAATATTTTAAATTTTTTTTCTACCTATTAGCTCTATTCATTAAAAAAACCCAAACATAAAAACCCAAACGTTAATAGCCCGACAATGACCGGAAGATTTGGGTAGTTTGGATAGTTTTGATCAAGGTAAAAAAAATGAGATTTTACGTGAAATCGAAAAATAAATTAAAACATAAAAACACGAAATCATAGTAAAATTTTAATTGTAAAATCGTAAAATTTTAAGAGTTTAATTGAAATTCTAACTACCTTATCTTTCTTAATTAGAAAAACTTTTTTCTATCATTTAAATTTTTTTTTTAAGGTATCCTCAAGGTTGTCAAACTCGAGAGTTTACGTAAACTCGTGGAGCCGAGATGAACTCAACTCGCGAGTTAACTTGTAAACTCGTACGAGTTTAACTGTTATGTATTTTTTTATATAATAATATATATGCATTTGAGAAAGTTCACTCTAGATAGTTCACTCTATAAAACCCCCACTATAATTTATAAAATAGTTGATAATGAAAAAAACACGACACAGCGGAAACAATAAGATAGATAAGAGATAGTTGGTTTTTCTACTAGACCTCTAAAAAACCTATTCTTAGCAACCTAGGTCACTGGAAGGGTTTTCCCTACTAGACCTTCAAAGAACATGTCCTTGACAACCTAGATCAAAGGGATGAAACTGAAAGAACTAACACTAAGAATTACCTTAGGTTGAATCCTTCAATTTCTTGATGCAACAAGCAAAGCAAATCACTCACCTCACTTGAATACACATAGAAATTCATGCTCCATGAGCAATAGAAAATAAATTCATCCAATAACTTCATTCAAAAATGACTTACAAAAGTGTTTAAATAGACTCCTAAAGATAAGATCTTAAAATTTGAATTTAAATCAATCCTAACTAATTTAAATCATATTTGATCTTGTTAGATTATATCAGATTTGATTTAAATCTTAACTCCTAAGATAAGATAATTAATTTAAATCAGATTTGATCTTAGAAGATTAGATCAGATTTGATTTAAATTTAAACTTCCTAATTTACTACTAAACAAAATCAAATTTAAACTTAAAATACTCCAACAAAAAAGCTTCTTCCACTTAGTTACTTCATCTTCAAGTAATTTCAGAATTTGAACTAAATCCAATCAACTTGGCGCTCTTCCTATGATTACTTGCACTCCAAGTAACTTTATGGAAGCCATATTCCTTGCACCCCAAGTTAATGCATTTTCTCTTGAGACGAACCCTTGGTCTTCTTGATGTCCAGAATCGACATAGTGTAATTCTTCTAATATTCTAATCCTTAGACATGAGAAGATTTTTATTTTGCTCCTTATCTCTAACATGACGAAAATGCCCTCCTGAACATATATCAATAGTCATCAAGAACCATCTCTGCTTGAGTAAGGGTAGATTCAAGCTATTATCCCAGCTAAAAGGAACTGGTCTCGAGATTAACATAAAGAGAGGAATGAAGACAAGTATACACTCGGTTATATAAAGTATAAATTCATATCAGCACGATATATGGAAACAACCTATAGCCAAATACATGGATCATAATAAAACTCCATATGGTCATGCACCTGAATTCAATTATACTAAACAGAGTCAAAGGCTGATCCACATCTTCACTCTTCAAATTAGTAAAATCACTATCAGAGATTCTTCACAATCAACTAACACATTAATAATGAGGAACCACTAGAGCAAAACATGACATGAATCATGTATAACTTGTTCAAAAATTACAATAAGTTCATCATAATGTCATTTCTAATACAAATTGACTTATTGAACAGAGAAAGACCACCTATCAATATGATATGATAGACTTGTGAATTAAGTAAGAACATATTCATAAGAATTCTAATTTGTTGTGAGTTCCAAAAATGGCTCTTTCTCTCGTTAGCCAAACTCTCCGTCTGCAATAACTTAAAGCCTCTAAACTGTAATCAATTTCTTCTTTTCACAATAAAATACAAGAGATGGGACTCACGGAGCAGGGGGAGCACAGACGCACGGCACAACCCACAAATCATTTATCATTTACCAAGGATTACAAATGCAGAATTGATTGAAGTTACATAACATTAAACATGTTGAATGAATAAAAAAAATTACCAGCAATGGAGGCACGGCCGAGGCAGCGAGGTTGCAGACGGCGTCGGAGTTGCAGGGGTGGCGAATTTGTAGGCGAGCACCAAGCACGACTGCACGAGCACCGAGCACCAAGCACGAGTAGAGGCAGAAACCGTGTAGCACCGAGCAAGAGCAGACGGCGCCGGCGACAGAGGAGTGGACCACCGAGCAGTGGAGTGCGACGCGACAGAGGAGTGGAGGCGTGGAGCACGAGCACGACATGAGCACAGCGACGACAGCGTAATGGACAGAGATGAGTGGCCGAGTGGAGGTGGAATGGCGGATGCAATCGGCCGAGTATGATGGAGCATGAGATGAGAAAGTTGGGGAGATGTGTTGGTGTGAATGGAAGGGCAACACGGCGCAACCCAATAACCCACAACCCTAGCTAATTGGTTCTCGTCTAGTCCTTTTTTTTTGGCCTCAAAACGGCGTCGTTTTGGACTAAACATGGTCATTTTTCAAACTCGCTGACTCGAGGCTGAACTCGCGAGTTTGACCGAGTTTGACCGAGTTCAGCTAAGTTCACCCAAAATCGAGTTTACCTCCATTATGACTCGATTCCATGACTTAAACTCGTAAACTCGTACGTACGAGTTAAATCGCGAGTTTAACAACAACGGGTATCCTACTACATTGGTACATCTTATGTGTATATTTGGAAACCAAAGAGATTCAGCAAGATAGGAAAATAATAGTGCAATGATCATCAAAGAAAAAGTAAGATTAGGAATGAAGCAAATGTGGCAAGTATGAAGTAGCATTCATTATGTGAGGCTTGTGAGCATAAAACATTAAATTAAACAGTCTTGATCAAATGTCTCAGAGCATTGCACAGAAAAAGGATCAACCTTCACTCTTCAGTTTCAAATTTTTGTACATAAAAAAGATGTTAACATCATTGCCATTGTTCATTTAAGTTAAACAGGTTCACATTGCCTTCCCATAAAAATTTTAAGTTAAGAAACCATCTCTAAATCGCAAGCAATCCAAAAACATTGTTCGGCGGCATCGACACGACCTCAACGCACAACTGTGCTCAGCTGCAGAGAGAACATAAACAAAACCATCAGAGGCATCAAAACCATTGCCGGATGTTAAGTATGCAAAATAAACAAGAACTATAAAGTCATGTATGATTAAAATATGAAGTCATGTAACATTTTGAATAGCAATTTACATTTTCTAGAGTGAAAGAAAAATATAAACAACTACAACAAACAACAAAGCCTTGTCCCACTAGGTGGGGTCAGCTACTGGATCAAACGACTGGATCAAACGACGTCATTGAGTTCTATCATTGAGTTCTATCATGTATTATGTCTCCAGAGTGAAAGAAAAATATAAAGTGGAAACTTGCTAATCAGTTTTCCATACATGCTAATGAGTAATCAAACTTCTAGTCAAATTTTAGAACAAGGGCAGAAGGTAATTAAGTCAAGAGACATTAACACAGCAATACAATAGAAGTTTAGTTTAACTGTTCAAGCCATATTTACAAAGTTAAGTGTTTGCTGGATGGAAATGTCAATTGATATATTTGATATAATCTTCTGAAAACGATTCCAATTGATTAAGCCCTTAAAGAGGTAACAATGTAACAATGAATTTCAGACCATCTATTCACACATGAAGAATATAGTTCATACAATCTTTCTACCAATCTAGTTTAATTTTTAGGCAGAAATGGAATAGCATTCCTAGGTAATGTGATAGATAATTATGCATGCAAAGACAAAAGATCTCTTTTTACCAATATAGACACATTATTATATGGTCTAATGAGAATCTAATTATATGTGCTTATGAAATACCATTACTAAATTTGGACCAGACATCAATTTTATTAATACACAGGGCCACAGGTTACTAGATATTATATCTGGAAAATTAGTAATGAAATTTTATTTTAATTTTAAATTTTAAATATACATATTCAAGAACATATGGTTGAAAATGAATAATCATGCCTATGAACAAATTCTTGTTTTGTTGTTATAACAACACAAAAAATGCAGCACATTCCTATTTCATTGTTAAAATAGCTTCGGCATCCATGTTTAAAGGTAGAATGATCATCACACGAGCACTCGCTACAAATTGTCAATGCCTGCTATTGCAATTGAACTAGTTTTCCCTCACTAGTCTTCAATTATTTAGGCCTTGCAAGTGTCAAACACAACATATTATTCTCAGTCCATACCTCAGGATCTAAACGAATTGATAGCATAGTTTCTTAATTATAATATCTAGCCCATGATCTAAAAAAGAGTTGAATTTCCAAGGTAAAAAAACTCTTAACCTCATTTAATTTTATCATGAATCTTGGATCTTTTCCTAGTAGTAAACTTTGACCTGTGCATAATTCTTCTGAGTCGAATCACGATTCATGTTCTGCATAATCTCATACTTAGTAGTTTCAAATCTCAAATAAATCATATCTATTTACCTAGATGAAATAGACACTTACTAACAGCATAAATCAACCACTCATGCAAATTAGTTTTAAGTAGGACAAGACAATTGGATTATAAATATAAATATCATAACTCTAAATCAGCAACCACCTATAAATATAACAAACAAAAGGGGCAACATGAGTTGTGCTAACTCTACATTTTTAGAATACAATCAAACAAGTTGGCAGAGTCCAACCCAATGCTTTAGACAACAAAGCAACACAATTCACAACCACAGCACATAAAAGCTATGAAAAACATCTTTGCTCAGCATAAACAACTGTCAGTGAGAGATATGAAAAACCAATGAAGCATAGACACTAGACAGCAGTTCCAAAACAACAAAATTTACCATTCCCAAATAGGCAAAGACTTTCTCCCTCCATTCTTCATCCAAAATTAAATAAATACACAAATAACCATTTTTCTACCTTCTCCACCACTTAAAAGACAGTACTACGAAAAACAAAAGAATCAATAACAACATGATCATCCCTACTCTAAATAAAGCATATTAAAAAAATAATAATCCTGATCTAAGCAAACTAGATGTACAAACACCAAAACAATTAAACCAAACATAAAAATAAAATTTATAAATAATAATAATATTACGGAATAATGTTCAAATTGGTCCCCGAAAAATATCATGTTATTCAAATTGGTCCTTGAAATATTTTATCAGTCATATTAGTCCTGAAAGATACAATCTTCGATCAAATTGGTCCTTCGATCAAATTGGAGCAACACAAGCACATCCAAATTCACAGAAAACAGAATTCCAGAAAGAAAGCATGCATTGATACCTCAGGCCCCTAAACAAATCATCACAAAACTTTTCTAACTTTCAAGTATTCTAACTCCATAAAACTCAGCTTACTAGCAATTAAGCACTTCAAATTTCTTCTTTTCTTCATCTCTCTCGGCAATTCACAATGCACAAAAAAAAAAAAAAATTAAAAACCCTAAAAGCAAACATAAAAATGGAAACTTTGAAGCATGCATTAGAAATGGCGAAAAAAAGCATACCTCTGTCCATCAAGATTCCCTTGAGCGGCGGTGGCGCCACCACCATAGCTGCCATCCTCAGCAGCAGTCTGCCAAACACTCTGCCACGCCTGCGACGGCGGCTGCACGTAAACCCCCGTCGCCGGGTCCACTGCGGGCCTCCCAATCATCATCCCACCGGGCGGGCCCGCGGGCTGGCCCATGGGCGGATAATAGTACGGAACACCACTCGCAGTCGCCGCCGCCGCAGCGGCGACAATTCCGCCGAGCGCCGCCGCATCGTCCTTGATATCGTCCCTGGGAACAATATCAACCAAGAAATCGAAGATATCGGTTCGCGTAATGGCGGCGGCGATGTCGTTCTTCTGAAGCGTCCTTCGCTTGTTCTCTTCGGCGTGAAGCCATGAACGGATCGTGAGCTCGAGGATGAAAAGCTCGCAGGCTTTGGCGAAGAGGATTGGGGCTTCGGCGGAGATCATGCGGACGTCTTCGTCGGCCTTCATGATCTTCTTGATGCGCGCCAATGGAAGCTGGTGGTTCTTGAAGTCGTTGACGTGTTCGATTTCTTGGCGCTGGTAGGACCAGAACATCTGGAGCTGTTGCTGTTGTTGCTGGAGGAGGTGGTGGAATGGTGCGGCGGAGGAAGGTGGTGGTGGTGCGGTGGTGGTGGTGGTGGGAGGTGGGAGTGTTGGTGGGCCTGGGTATGGGCCTGGTTGGGCCTGGTGGTGAGGGTTGTTGTTGGTGTTCTCCATTGGTTGTTTGATCGGAGGGTGAAGAATGAATGA
>JASCZI010121093.1:1913-13343 GCA_036250425.1 Stylosanthes scabra | reverse complement strand
GGATTGGTGGTGATGCTTTTTTTTTTTTTTTTTTTTTTAAATTTTTGGGGTTGAAATTATTATCAAATGAAATGAATGGGATAAGGTGTATTGTCCTTCTAGCCCATAATAATAATAATAATAATAATAATAAACAATAAATCTACATGCACACCTTTTTTTACTAATCAAGAACGCAAGCACTCCCTTCACGCGTCCCTCTCACTCAGGTAACGTCTCAGCACCATCGTTCTTCTTTTCTCTTCTTCTTCCTCATCTTCATCTTCTCTTTCGTCTTTTTCATTTTTTTCTTTCTTATTTTCGTCTTCTCTCTTGTTCTTCTTCTTCGTTTTTTATAAAATTGAGTTCAAATAATGATTGATAACATTTTGAATCTGTCAATACTTTGCGAACAGAATTCTAATTCTGCAACAGAGTAATTGGATTTAAATTCTGAACCAGATCAAATTGTGGAGGTTTTTGTTTTTTTTTTTTCAATCAGTTTACGTCTTTGAATGCTGGTTCTTGTTGTTGAATTGTTTACTTCTAAAATTCAATTGTTTATTCATGTGGAAATTTTATTTGAATTGTTTTTCATTCTAAATCTATGAAAAAAGTTCTTTGCTTTGCTTTTAAATCATTATTTTTTTATCTGATAAAAAATTTTGTTACTGATTTTAATTTTAAAAACATGTTCGATAGTTTTACATTTTCTGTTCATTTGAATAGTATTATTCTATTCTAGTATTTAATTTGATTTTAATTGTTGTTGTGTACATTATTGTTATAATGTTCTTTTATGTCTAAGAATCATATTTAATGTTAACTGAATTATTCTTCAAAATGTTAGAGTGTTAGTTTTCAAACATTTCATTATAATTATGAATCCTTTTTTTGTGATCTTATTTTTCAAAACTTGTTCGATTGCTTTAAGTTTTCTGTTCAATAAAAATTTGTTCATCTATGATTTTGTAGGTTTTGTGTCTTATTGAGTACATTACAATTATCAATCCTTTCTTTTTGTGATCTGATTTTCAAAATATGTTCGATGACTTTAAATTTTTTGTTCGTTCTAATACTAATAATATGTTTTTGCTCTGTTATTGTAAGTTTTGTGTCATGTTATTAAAGAGTACATTTCAAATATTCGAAACAAACATGTTTTTAAACCCAACACGAATAGCTTTTTAAACTACAACGAACAGATTTTTAAATTACCACGAACAGATTTTCAAAACTTATTTTCAAGCATTCTTTGACTTTTTTTTTGTTTATTTCTTTATTATTCATATCAACGATAAAAATCTGTTCATGTCAATTATAAAATTCTGTTCGTGACAGTTATAAAATTTTGTTCAAGCATTCTCTTCTTCTTCTTCCTCCTCCTTCTCTTCCTCTTTCTACTCCTCCTCCTCAATTTGAATTTCATCATCTAAAAAGAAAAAATGATGATGATAATGAAAGCCATGGCGACAACAACGAGAAGACAAAGACGAAAAATCGGCAAAAACAAAAAAGAAGATAATAGTGGTGACGACGACAGCAGCGACAACGGTTAACAGAATATAAGAAGATAGCGGCGGCGAAAGAAGAAGAACAACAACAACAACAATCCCAACTACAACGTAAAAAAGGATGAGAAGGATGAGGAAGAAAAAGAGAAAGAGAAAGAGACAGAGGTGGTGGTGATGACAATGAAGAAGAAGAAGAGGAGGAGGAGAAGGAGAAGAAAGAGGCAAAGGCATGGAAGGAGGTGGAGGTGGAGGTGGAGGCAAAGGTGGTGATGATGAAGAAGAAGACGAAGACAAATGTGTTGTGGGTGTGAGATATGTGGGTAACGAGAGCGTGATATTCACGCGCTTAAGTGAGAGTGGGGGTGAATAGCTTGGTTTGATTTGATTGGTGAATATAGGTATATATATAGCATCATTCCATAATAATAATAATAATAATAATTTTATAAATAATAAGGTAAAGATAAGGTGTTTGTCAAGAGAATATTGCATTATTCCTAGATAATCAACACACTATTAATCAATAATAATTAATAAAAACTGATCATCTAAAATTAAAAAATAGATCATGACAATATGGCTCATTCAAAATGAAAAAAAAAAACTCAAAATATAAAACTTATTATCGAAATTAAAAATTTTAACAAAATATCTTTAAACTTTATAAGAAAGTACACAAATTCCCACCAAACAAAGTGTGCCATTGCAACAACGTGTTCTTGACACAGAGTTACCATCCATCATCATCTTCTTTGTCATTATCGTCGTCTTGGTGGTCTTCTTCTTCGATCATCAATAAAACAAACTTTGACACAAACATGGCGATAATCATAGCGGCACTATTGTGCGCATTGGTGGGAGCATTGGGTCTGAACTCCATAACACGTTGTGTGCTCAAGAGAGGGTGATGTTGGCAACGACGGGGCTGAAGAAAGTCATCTAAGGAGATTCTCTAAAATATATGTATGGCAATTTGAAAAATCCTTGTTTAGTTTTGCTGGATATGGAAAGGATATGATTAATAATTACCCCGCATTATTACATGTGCTCTACCCCACCTTATAGGATAATAAATATAATTTAATTCGATTTTTTGAAAATTTATGTATAATTTTATGATTATTTTAGTAATTTCAAAAATTCTAAATGCTATAACTAATATTTTCGAGTTTCTGCATTTATTTTTTGAAATTACAAAAATAACTCTAAAATTATATATAAATTTCAAAAAAATCAAATTAAATCATATTATTATCATATGGAATGAGACGAAACAAGTAATGGGACAGGGTAACTATTCTCCGTACCCTTTTCATACCAAAACAAAACTAAATAGATATAATCTAAATTTGCCTCATATACAAATAACTATTGGAAAAACATACCTCAAGTCGGGTCAGTTTAAGTTGGGCCAAATTGCCTTTCTAAGTGTTTCACAATTACAACTTATTGTCTCATCTGTCATAACAAATTGAACAACCAAAAAATGTTATTTCAATGATACTTAAAGAAATAAGAAATTGTCAAAAAATTAAAGTAACTTTTTTTATAAGGTACAAGACGAATATACTCTTATTTTTTAAAAAAAAATTGGATAAAAATATTCTTCACGTTGCAGAAATACTCACATGTCTCCAATTTTTGAGAAAAGTGGGCAACATTATTCCTCTAATGATCTAATCATGTGTGACTGTTATAAAGGCATGTGATGTGGGATTCAACGACGTCTAGCTGGCCATAACAGAGTCGCGCTGTACAGACTAGGTCTGTGATTAACATTAAACAGCAAAACGAAAGTCGATTCATTTAGATGAATGAAACCCTAATTTCGAAGGGTTCATTTAAAAGAGGGGGTAACAGCTTCATTTTGCTGTCTAATGTTCATTACGAGCTTAGTTTTTACAGCGTGACTCTATTACGATCAGCTAGGCGCCATTGAGTAGCCACATCACAGTATCACACACCTTCATAACGGTCACACGTGAGTTAGACTAATGAAAGGATAATAGTATCTACTTTTTTCAAAAGTTGGGGCATGTGGATATTTTAGTAAAGTGGGGGACATTTTTGTCCCTTTTAAAAAAGTCAGAGATATATTTATCTTTTATATTTTTTATCTTTTCATAATTTTTATCTTGTTCAAATTAAAAATTATTTTTTTAAATAATTAAGATTGTTTTAATGACAAATAACATGCATTATTAAAATGAGTCAGGCTATGCCATTCTTATTTTTGAGGAGGACAATAATAATAAAAAAGATTATAATAAAAAAGGTTATACTAATTACTTATCCTTAACGCATACTTACTTAATATACTAAATTACAAATTCTTTTCCAGCTAGATGAATTGTGTTTAATTGGATTCGTTTTTTTTTTCAAGCTTCCTATGAACTCAATGAAAGTTATATAAATTACTATCTGCATGTAAGTTTTGACTTACAATCATTTTTCCATTAAATTTAATTACTCTACATTTTCTTTATTTTTTCCATTTCAACATAATAAGCACCTTGATGAAAATGGTGATAAGAAGTAAAGTGATGGTGGAAGAAAAACAATTTAATAAAAAAAAAGTGCAAAAGTCATATAATTACGAGAATAAAAATTCTATTTGAACTTCAAAATTAATCACTCAAATCAGCCGTTATGTATTTATACATAAATATAAATATATGTATATTTTAGTATATATTATATACCAGTAGCTAATATAATTGGCTGATTTTGGTGTGCAAATGACATAATCCTTAAAAACTTTAACACCGTGAGAAAAAGAAAATCTAACATGAATAACACTTCATATAAAATTGTATTCGTAGACACAGTCACAAAGAGTATTTATATAGGCATTTCATCTTAAACAAATTGTTACTATACTATATTTTTACCTAACGCGGTAATCATGAAAAGATAGTTAGATGAAGATGTATACGTTAAAAGTAGTAAAAAAATATTAGCATAAATCCGATTATTTATTATTTAATTAGTACAATTATAGTATATAATCTCCTCCATATAACCTTGCAAGGAAAAATAGTTAAACCTACATTCTTTATAAGAATCATACCAAAAAATATTAATTGCCCAAGATTTGTTTCTATTTTTCTGATAATAATATAACAAATTTAATTAAAGTCAATTAATTTGTAAAATAAATGAAATTGGTAACATATCTATCTATCTATAATATAAGATAAATCTCCTCCTTTATGAGATGTATAAATATACTGTACATCTTTTTTTTTTTGACATTATGTACATCCTCTTCGATAAGACTCGAATAACTCCTTCTTTAGTGATTGATTCAAATTATAATAATGATAATGATGATATATTTAATGTTAATGTAATTTTTTTATTTGGTTATGTATAATTTTATTTGACTTAGAAGAGTAATATAATTTTTTTTAGAATAATTATATAATTTTACTTACAAGTTTTTTTTGGTACGAATACTTTTTTTTTTTGGGTACAAATACTTACAAGATCTATATTTTTAGAATAATTTAGCCGAAAAACAAAAACTATCAAGGCCCAGCCCAGGAGTGGGCCTAGTCACCATTTCTAGCCCAGGTGCATCTTGGCACAGAAGGACAATCTATCCAACACTATAAATAAAAAAATAACTAACATGAGTAGGTTTAGCGGTTAGCTCATCATTAGTTCGTTGCAGCAAGCGTCAAATGTTTAAATCATGCATCGTGCATACAGTAACCCAATGGTCAGCGACAAATCCTTAAAAGGAGTTTCGATCCGCGACAAATTAGTTACTGATCTGCCAAGCCGAGGGATACTATAGAAAAAAAAAAGTTCATCCTCAAAGTACGATGATATCTAATCTTAATTCTTATACTTCTTAGACTGAGATTGACTTGAACATCAAAATTTCTTACGGAATTCCGACTAACTAGTTCAAAATCCAGGATTCACTTGAATTTCCTATTCTCACAAAGAATTCTGCCCAAATAACTCCCAATAGATCTGAGTAGGAACTTTATTTCAAATTTCAATGTGTGGTCTCGAACACGTTACCATCCTCTAATTGAGATATGATGAACAATAATAATAATATTGAAACTTAAAGGGAAGAAAAAAAAGTAGAAATGTTGTATATATATTTGAATTTTGATGAGGTGCATATAAATATAGTTAATTTGAAGTAATAAGTTTAATCAAATTCTTAGTCTAAGCTCATTAATATCTTAAAATCACCCATGGTGGAGTTAGTGTTTTTTAATTAGTTGAGATAAAAGAACTCAAATATAAAGTAAGAGGCTAAAGATATAAAAAATAATGATGACTAAATATGCTGACTAAATTTAATAAAATCGGTTGGTTGTATAATATTATATTACTCATTTTTATATATATATATATATATGCAGGGTTAGTTGTTGAATAGATTGTATTTTGTTAGGGGAAACATGCATGCGTGAGACGATGGAAATGAATGAAAATAATTATCTAATGAATAATGTTATATAGATATATACGGTAAAAACATGCATGCACTATTGCAATTTGATTTAATTAATTTCTTTGCAATCTGTTTTAATTTTTTTTTCTTTTTCTTTTTTTTTGGATATGGACGTGCATGCATGTGTTTGTTAATTAATTAGATTAATGGTTTTCAACAAGTATATGCATGCAATAATGGAATTGAATCAATTGATTAAGCTGGTTTGATGTTCTTATTATGGCCTTTGTAAATAAGAGGCCATCATGGTGGATTTGTGTGGAATATGTGTGTATGTACATCATAAAAAGACAAATTATCCCTTTTACTAAATTGGACAATTGAGGATGGACACTCATATTGGGCATTTTTTTATTATACCCTCCTGGAAAATTAAATAGAAGAGTAAGAAATAATAATAACACAATTATAACACAAGAGAATTAATATAGAAACTAAAAAATATGGAAAAAAATTATGGTTGTTGTTAAACGACAACTAAGAAAATATTATAAAAAGTATTATATTATAATATTTTGGGTAAAGTATCGTTTTCGTCCCTAACGTTTGGAGTAAGTCTCAATCCCTAACGTTTAAAACGTTCTATTTGTGTCTCTAACGTTTTGAAATCGTATCAATCTTGTCCCACCATTAAGCAATTGTGAAAATCACTAACAAAACCATACACATATATGTTAGTTCATAACACAAAAATATTATAAGTAACATGTCCACTTCATTCGTATCCGTTATTATTTTTCACACTATACGAATATATATAACATAAAGATCAAAAGAAGATAAACACGTAATGGTTCTTTTTCCTTACCCAAACTTTATTTTTTTTAGTTGTTCGAGTGTGATTATGCTAAATATTACCTCTAAAAATCTATTGATTAATTAATTTTACATTTGAAAAAGTAATTTGTTGAGAATTATACTAATAGAGTTGACGGTGGGATAAGATTGATACAATTTCAAAACGTTAGAGACACAAATAGGATGTTTTAAATGTTAGGGACATCTTTGAGACTTACCGCAAACGTTAGAAACGAAAACGATACTTTATCCTATAGAGGAATTTCGTCTTAAACAAATTATTACTATACTATATTTTTACTTAACGCTGTAATCATGAATAGCTAGATAGATGAACATGTATGTATTAAAAGTAGTAAAAAAATATTAGCATAAATCCGATTCTTTATTATTAAATTAGTACAATTATAGTATATAATCTTCTCCATATAACCTTGCAAGAAAAGTTGTAAAACCTAGATTCTTTATAAGAATCATACCAAAAAATATTAATTGTCCAAGATTTTTTTTCTATTTTCTGATAATAATAATATAATAAATTTAGTTGTTGACTTTAATTAATTTGTAAAAAAAATGAAATTGGTAATATATCTATAATATAAACAATATTAATTGCCCAAGATTTTTTTCTACATATTTTTCAGATATAACATAAATTTAGTTGACTTTAGTTAATTTGTAAAAAAAAAATGAAATTGGTACGTAATATATCTATATATAATGTAAGATAAATCTCCTCGTTTGTGAGAATGTATAAATGTTACCGTACGTCGTCTTCGATAAGATTCAAATAGTTCCCTCTTTAGCAGTGTTCTGAAAATCGGACCGGATCGGCCGGTTCGACCGGAAAAACCGGGAATCGGTCTTTTGTCCGGTCCGATTCACATGCAAAAATCGATTGGTATCAGATCGGTCAAAAACCGTGAATCGACCAAATCGGATCGATTTTTTAGCATTTTTTAATTGAAAATTAGAAATATTATATTTTAAATAATTTTATAATATTTTAAATTATTTTATTATATTTTTAAGTAAGCGGTCCGACCACAGTCCGACCTCGGTCGAACTTCTAAACTATTGAACTAGTCAGTCCATCAGTTCAGTGACCAGTCCGATTCTCTGAACCTTGCTCTTTAGTCTTCTACTTTTTCAACTTCATCATAATAAACACCTTGATGAAAATCGTGATAAGAAGAAAGGTAACGGTGGAAGAAAAACAATTTGATAACAAAAAGTGCAAAAGCCATATATATTTACGAGATTAAAAATTTTATTTGAAAATTAAAATTTGTCATCAAAATCAGTCACCATATATTTATACATAAATACATATGTATTTAATATATATTATATATTAATAGCTAACTAATTTTAGTGTGTAAATAGCATAATCCTAGTGCGTTTGGTTTTGAGTACTGGAACTGAGATTGGGAGACTGAGACTCAGTATTGTATTTGTTAGACAGAGACTAAAACTAAAATTTCAAGTGTCAGTCCCTAGAACTCCAGTATTTTCAGTACATCCAATTAGGAGGGACTGAGGACTGAAACTAAAACTTTAATAATATTTTTTTACTCAAATACACTCAACCAACATTATAGTTTTCAATACTAACCTTTATTTCTACTCCATCAATTTAGTTTAATCTCTATCTCTCAGTCTCTATCTCTAATTAATTTTAAACCAAACACAATACACAAACCTATTTCAATCTCAGTCTCTCAGTCCCCCAGTCTTAGTCACAATACACAAACCTATTTCAATCTCAGTCCCCCAGTCTTAGGACTAAGACCGAGAGACTGATACTAAATTAGATTTGTATATTGTGTTTGGTTTAAAATATATTAAATTAAATTGTGCAAAGACTAAAAAAAGTAAAATGACTAAAACACCCCAAAACCCTTTCCCCTTCCTAACCTCCCATTTTCCATCACCTTCTCTTCTCCATCACAGGATCATTTTCAATCTACAAATGGTGAACACAATAACTTTTTTGAAAATCAAATTCCTACAAGTATCGTCAGCTCAACCTTTAATTTTTAAATATAAAAAAGAAAATCTATGAAGTTGCTATTCATTCAATATGAATAGATTGCAAATCCACCATGAAGAAATTAAAACAGGAGTCATGATTGTAAGATGGTCACTTTATTTGTTCCATATATTTTTTCTTTTTTTAATAGTTCACACAAGGTAATTCCTATGGAAAAATTCAGAGTCAAGCTAAAAAAAACAAATCAAAAGACAATCAACCAAGCATACAAACATAAAAACATAAAACATAAAGCAATAAACCGAAGAGCATCCTCCCCCTTCCTGAAGTTTTGAAAATGAAACATGCGACAATTTCTTCGTAAAACCCTATGAAATTTAGCCCTTATTTTCTCATTTGCTCCATATATACATTGAAGCTCTTTTCTAGCAATTTGATATGACACTTTGAATTGCATCAAAGAGCATCTCTTGTGGAGTGTTGATGGAGCACCTCCCCTTTTCCATCACCTTTCCTTTTCCATCTCATCAGCATTGATGGAGCTCGACGGCGGTGCTGCAATGGTTGCCAGAGATGAGGTTGAAAATGATGGTGGCATTGAAAAAAGATGGAGGTGATGGTGGGTGAGAGTTTCAGAGGAAAGGGATAAAGTGGTAGGTGGGTTAGGGTTGGATTTGAGAAGTTGAATATGGGTAATTTGGGAATAAAATGTTATTAAAATTTCAGTCCCAATTCCAGTTCCCACTATTTGGAGATACTGAAAATACTGAAATTTTGGGGACTGAGACTGAAATTTTAGTTCCAGTCTCTGCTCAAATACAATACTGAGTTTCAGTCCCCCAGTCTCAGTCCTCCTAGTGCGTTTGGTAGCTGAGACTGGGACTGAAGACTGGTGGACTGAGACTTAGTATTTTGTTTGTTGGACATGGATTGGAACTAAAATTTCAGTCTCAATTTCTATAATTTCAGCATTTTCAGTACCTTCGGTTAGACTGAGGACTGGGACTGAAATTTTAATAACTTTTTTTACTCAAATACCCTCACATAGAATTAAAATTTCCAGTATCTATTTCAGTATCTCTATTGACTTAATTCAGTCTCTACTTTCAAGTATCTATCTCTTAATAATGTTCAACCAACTACAATACACACTCTCAGAGTTTCTCTCCCAAACATGAGAGCTTTAACATTGTGAGAAAAAGAAAATGTAACATGAATAACACTTCACATGAAATTGCATTCCTAGACAAAGAGTATTTATTGAGGAATTTCGTCTTAAACAAATTATTACTATACTATATTTTTACCTAACGCGGTAATCATGAATAGCTAGATAGATGAACATGTATATATTAAAAGTAGTGAAACAATATTAGCATAAATTCGATTTTTTATTATTAAATTAGTACAATAATCTCCTCCTTATAACCTGCCAAGGAAAAATAGTTAAACCTAGATTCTTTACAAGAATCATACCAAAAATATTAATTGCCCATTATTTTTTTCTATTTTTATGATAATAATATAATAAATTTAGTTGACTTTAATTAATTTGTAAAAAAAATGAAATTGGTAATATATCTATTTTTTTTGGGACGTGGGCTAGGCCTATTATACCTACCCGAACCCCAAATCAGACCCGGATCCGAACCCGCTTCAGAAGTGGGAGTGAGCAGCTACCCACTGAAACCCTAGCCTTGGAATGGTAATATATCTATCTATAAAGATAAATCTTCTCTTTTGTGAGATGTATAGATGTACTGTATATCCATTTTTTTTTGGACATTATGTACATTCTCTTTGATAAGACTCAAATAATTCTTTCATTAGTGATCGATTCAAATTATAACAATGATGATGATGATAATATTTATTATTAATGTAATTTTTTATTTGGTTATGTATAATTTTATTTGACTTAGAAGAGTAATATAATTTTTTTTAGAATAATTATAAAATCTTACTTACAAGATTTTTTTTTGGTACGAATACTTACGAGGGTTATCTTTTAGAATAATTTATCCTAAAAATAAAAACTGCCAAGACCCAGCTCAGGAGTGGGCCTAGCTGCGATTTCTAGCCCAGGGGCATCTTGGGAAAGAAGGACAAATTTGGGTCATGTATGTCCTCGGAAATCTGGCATGTATCTTACTGGGATTTCGTGAATTTCTTTATATTCCTTACCCGACACTTTAAATTAAAAAAATAACTAACTTAAGTTGGTCTAGTGGTTAGCTCACTAGTCTGGTCAAACAAGCGTCAAATGTTTAAATCATGTCTTGTATATACAGCAACTGAATGACCAACGATAAATTTTTAAATGGAATTCTGATCTGCGACGAATTACTCATTGGCCTGCTGAGCCGAGAAATACCAGAGAAAAAAACATAATTCACCCTTAAAATAGAATTATATTTAACATTAATTCTTATACTTCTTAGACTGAGACTGACTGGAACATCAGAATTCCTTAAGATATTCTCACTAACTATTAGTTCAAAATTCAGGATTCATTTGAATTTACTATTCTTACACAAAAAATTCTGACCAAATAACTCCCAATATAGATGTGAGTAGAAACTTTATTTCAAATTTCAATCCGTGGTCCCAAACATGTTACCATCCTCTAATTGAGATATGATGAACAACAACAATAATATTGAAAA
>JASCZI010121092.1:32944-63475 GCA_036250425.1 Stylosanthes scabra | reverse complement strand
ACCAACCGCTCAACTGTTTTTGAAGTTTAGAACTGTGAGATGACCTGCCACCTTTGTCTTTGTATGAATTCCTGGATGCAAGGCTCTTTCGTCCCCTTCGAGTTGCGGCTATGGCACGTTGTCTCTGCTTGTTCAAGCTCTTATTGAGTTCAGCTTCGTCTTCCATTTCATTTTCTTCCTGTACACCAAATTCACCACTACCATCATGATTCTGACATAGACCCAGATAAAAAAGCATTATATAAACCATAATCACATAATCGTCATTTAACTCATTATAGTAAATGGAGTCGTCATTTAGAATTTGATAAAACTAAATCTAATTGATAATGGGATTGTATTGAAGTTGTGAACTAATCCCTTCAAATCAGGGAAATAGTATTCTACACTCCGCTAAGTTACCCTAAACAAGGTAAGCCTAAGAGACTAAGAAATTTCATTCGGAAAACTATGTCTCCATGTTCCACATACTAAAGAAAAGGACACCGGGCTAGATTCTTAACCGGATTATATCCAAATTTCGGTCAACTCCATGAATGACTTATCGATGACCACTAATGGCGTTCATATTGAAATGAACAAGAAAATACATTCCTTAGTCCTTTGTCTTGACAAGCCAAAGACATAATATTTCCCCCAAAACACTCAGCTTGAATCTTGGACTCTATTCTTGAAATCAAATATTTGGCCAAAGAAAAGGAAGCAGCATAAACATTATCACTGAAATAACCACCAGTCAAAAAAATACAAAATCATTACCTCGTCAGTTGCATCTTCCTTTTCAGGTGCACCGCTTTCACCAGCTTCACAGCTCTCATCATTTCCTTTGTTTTCATGTTCTTCATCCTGGTTATTTAACCAAAATATGGTGTGATTTTGTAGGAATAAAGCAACAATCTTTATATCAACATTTAAAAACACAAACGAACAACTGAGACGAGCAGGAAAAATATAGACAAGCTGCTTGTCTGTCCCTGTAGTCTGTACTTAATATTAGATGTGATGTATTTGCTATTCAAATTTAATTTCCAAAATTCAGTAAGCATATCAAGAACATCACACATATTTTCTTTTCACCATCTGTTATATAGAAATTATCCTTTTTTATATACCAGAGAAAGGTTTGATTCATTCAGGTCTTCCACTGAGTCAACTTCTTCACTATCCGAGTTTGTATCAGCCTCTTCTCCACCTTCAATGAACTGCACATAAATTTGGAGAGCATTGAGGAACCTTCAAAAGCAAAATGACGAATCTACATTCCATGTGTATAAATAATATAGGAAACACCAACCACAAGTATGGAAGTAATGCTATCATAATTTCACAAATGAAAAAGAGCACGGCAAAAATATTCCGTTTTTTATTTAAAGAAAATGACCCATAATTTCCCGTTCCTATATAAAACAAGAAAATCTTTATACCCTCTGAATATCTTCTTCATCCTTTCTAGTAAAGCCACTAGCAGCAAGTTCCTTGTCTAAGAAACCAGCACTTCTTTCTATTTCAGAAAAACAGGGCCTTCCATCTTCATCTTTCTCTTCATTAGAATCATCATTGTCATCAATGCTTTCTTGAAAAGAAAGATTGAACCTGAAATAGATAAGTGGAACTAAATTGTAAAAAAGCCTGATTGAACAGCAAAGATTAGATCCAGAATATTTAACTTCAGTAAACCAAACATATCTATGAAGTATTATCAAGAAACTTATTGTCTCTAGATATACAAAAACAAAAGTTATGATTAGATGAAGCACAAAAAGGGTAAGGAAACGAATTCACTATGGGGACCACATTGCATCAACAAAGACAACAACTTCAAATATTTCACAAATGAGAATGAGATTGTCTAACAAAACGAATGAGATCCAAGGTGCATCATTTGCAGTATAAATCAAATACAAACAAGCACTTCAAATATCTCACAACATTAATGCGAGCTGAATTCAATGTAACTGCGTTCAGCATAGAGAGAGGAAAACCAAATGTCATACATATCTATCAAATGTCTTCAAGAAATGTTTGACAGAAGAAAGACTTGGCTTCATTTTGATGCTTGGCCAATAATCCTTAAAGCAGGTTGCAAACTTGGGATATCAAACATAACTTACAAACTAATTTATAAAGTTGAGCCAGCAGTTCGAGTAAATTATTAGAGAAATTTAACTCTTATTTTCAGATTACCTAGACAGCAACAATCTACTAGCAATGATAAATAAAAGCAAATCCTTTAAAAAATACTAAGCAAATCAAATGATTACAAACCTCTTTCTGAAAAACTTAAAGATGCATTCAACGTCACGGTCAAAGTACCTGAAACAAGCATAAGTAACAAGTGATTAAAACATAAAAATATTCGATGATATCTTGAAAGTAATAATTGTTGGCTTCCACTTAGAACCACACATCAGATGACCTGAAGCTAATGTAAAGCCCGTCATTATACAAACTACTAAATCTTATCCCAAAACAGAACATCTGAAACCTATAAACAAAACATCCAAAACCTAAAGAAATAGAACATCCAATATAAATTATTGGCTGATATTGGCTGATTTTTTATTAGTTACCTAGCAAGTTGTTTTTATAATGCGTCTCCACATGATTATTTTGCATTGTATGTTTACATGAATTTTTTTTTTTAAAAAAAAGTAGCATTATCAAAATAGGAGTGACAATATCAATTCCCTAACAATAACAATAATATACCGTACATATACTATACAAACCAAGATGAAAAATCCTTTTAAGGCTGGGGTGATACCAGATGTTAGTATTTGTGCAAACAAGAAATCAACAACAAATCATAAGATGGGCAGAATTTATCATACAAAGAGGAGAGACTCTTACATCTGTGCATTACGATGTGATACAGATACCATTTGTGGAAAATCAATCATGGTAATTTTTTCATCATCATCGATCTACAATGAATGGAAACCAGTGCAAACCATAAGCAAATAACAAATATCAAGAAACAAAATTTAATACTCATAAAAGATAAGCTAACAAATGAGCAGAACCAACAAATGTAAAGCGAAGGCAACTCTAGCATACCATGATGTTAAATTCATTGAAATCACAATGAATGAGCCCATGTTCGGCCAGCCTAACAACTATTGCAAGAATAGTCTCAAAAACAACCTCTGGATTTTGTAATTGCTTCACCTGAACACTGAACAAGAAAAAAATTGACAGGAGGAATATCAGAACAATAAAATGGGTAAAAATAACACAAAATAGGACCAAAATAACTGAAAATGAAGAAAACATTAGAATGACAAATGTTGTGTAACATAAAAAATTTCTCTTGCTTAAACCCACCATAAAATTCTTAAACAGAACAATATAATAAATTATTATCAAAGACAACGCAGCAAATTCTTAATGCAATATGAATCTCTAGTGACAATTACACTACTGCTTAAAAAGATATACCAAATGCTTTTGGTGCCAACCAGAATAGAAAATAAATTGAAGATCACATACCCATAAGATATAGCTAAGCATCTCCATACATCATCAAACATTCCTTTATGATAAATTCAGAAATTACAAAGGAATTGAACAATCCTGCTCTAATTTCCAAATTTAGTTGATATATTCCACATGAATGTAAACCCTAATCAGTTTTAGAGTGAAGTAAAATGCACTTCAATGCATTTAAATTAAAAAATGAATATTTTTCTCATAAGATTCCCGTTATGGTCAGACTCACTACACAAACAATTAGCATTGAAATGCAGTACAGGAGGAGTGAGATATTAAAGTATGCTTAGATAAAACATGAGGAGGACACTCACAGAGGGTAACCTTGGACAAGTGACATGACTACACAATGTCTGTTATGTTCTACAGCCTTTGGAACAGGAAAGGAATGTGTTTCCAAAGCCTGCTCAAGAAAAACGTGTGCTGTTAAAATATCATGTATAAAGATGATAATTCATATTGTTAAATAGAAAGGTTGGACTAAGAGTTATAAGTAAAAACCTTCATAAAAGCAAATTCTTTAAGTGCAGCAAGCCGAGACAAATACAGCCAGTTATAACTACTACGATGTCTTAGGTAGTCACGCTTTGATTTTACAGCCCTAAAAGAAACTCTACCAAGCCTGTGCAACTTCATAGCTAGAACAGTCCCATCTTCACATACAACCTCAAATATATCTGCCAGAGTACCAATGGCATAATCAGAAGAAAAAAAAAAACAAAAAAACTCAAATATAATTTAAGAGCATCATATCACAATATCAAAGTACTAGACTAGTTCTGCCAAGACACAAAACAAGTACCAGATTCTTTTCCAACACCAATCTGGCGACCAACACCCACAAACACTCCTTTGTTCACCATTGTTTTAATGGCAAGATAATCGTAGCCAAGGTAAGTAAGCCGGAATCCATCATCTACACAAGTAGATTACAGTTTAATAGAAGGTCAAAATGGATATGAACTCTGACACATTATTAAAACTAAAATTTAGTCACAATCAAATAGAGATCAGAAGCAACTAACATTTAGAAGAGTCATGATGCAATAACTTATGCTTGAGCAAGTTCTTCAAAACCTTGTACGTGCCCCCATGCCTGCACACATTCAGTAGAAACAAAATTAAAACACCAATAAATTAAGAAAAAAATATTAGATGAAATCCAATCCAAAGAGGCATTGAACATACTTGAGACGAGCAATCCGATCAATGAGTTCAGTAGGTACAATTTCATGATTCCTCATGCCCAATTCAACAGCAGTGAGAACCCTAAAATCGTCCTTGGAGAGATATCTCAAGACATCTACGTCGAGCTTCATTGTTGAACCACTTCTTCTTTCTCGTTTAGGCTTCTTGCATACGGAAAAACAAACTGACAAGAGAAGGCGAAGCAAAATGCGAAGCCCTACCAAATAGAACAATAGTGTAGAGATACAAATTAATTTTTCACTTTTTTTCTTTCTTTCTGGTTTGATGTGGACAAGAATGAAAGATTATATCTCAATTAAATACACAATTACGCATTAAACCTTGTAAAGAATGCTGGCTGGCTTCAGGCCGGGAGAGTGATAGTAGCGATGCAGCAAGGCTGCCGATGCAGAGGCAGGCGGAGATGACGCTGCAACTTTGCCTACTTCTAACTTGCCGTTCAAGCAGGCGGAGACGACTGAGCTGAGACGGCGAACGAGGCCTGAGGGCTGAGGCAGAGAGCGAGAACAGGAGTGATGCTGCCGCTGGAGAGTGAGCGAGACCAGAGACGTTGGAATTAGGGATTTTTTTTAGGGTTTTAGGTTCTTTATTTATTTAATTATTTTTAAAGTAAATGCCTAATCCACGCTAGGAGCTAATGAGTGTAATTAGGGAAATAATGGGTGGTAAAAGGCGAGAGAGAAAAGAAAAAAAAAATATTGACTACCTATTATCTCCTTAATATTGTCTTCTAAGACTTTGTTTAATTTAAACAGTCCACTCATAATGATTGGAAAATCCTAATTCGATTTTTAATTAGTTAAGATTTTAAATTTAGAATAAATATGTCCTTAAAATTGATTTATCAATCCAAAATTATAATTTCACAAACTAATTTTAAAGACTATTTGTTTTGGAAGAAAAAGGAAACAACAAGAATTAATAAAGTGAATAATGTCTTAAAAATTATCATAATTATGAACAGAAAATTATCATAATTATCAATATTGTCATGCACACGTTTTTTTTATAGTCGCCATCTTTACATCTGTATAAAAATACGAGTATTATAGGTGAGCCACAAAAATTGGAAATCAGTTAACACATTAATGAATGTATTTTATATCGGGGTTATGTTTTTTTGTTATGCTTCAGGTTTTTACTCTTTTTTTTCGATGATCTAAGAACCGGACCGGACAGGCAGGTTGAACCAGACCCATCAACAGTTCGGTTCATAAGTAAAAACCGCAAATCAGAAAACCGGCAGTGAGCCGCTGAATTTAAACGACGCCGAGCCCTAGCCGTGTCTCCACTCTCCACCAAACCGTGGCCGACTGGCTGTTCTCCCTCTGCCGTCGCGTTGCCGCCGTCCGATCTCCTCCTTGCTCATCGCGGTTTTGTGCTTAACGGTAATCTACTTTCCTCTTCTCTTCGGTTCTAATTTTCTGCTTCACTTCAATGCTTTGTTTTTTTTATGAAGTTTAGATTAATTAATCAATAATCACTACATAATTGCTCATTGTCTACTTCTGAATTTTAGATTAATTAATTAATCAATAATCACTGGTAATACTTGCAATGTGGTGTTTGATATGGAACATCACATGAGACAGTACAAACATGTGAGAAGCTATTAACCCATGGTTGCAAGATCCCACCATAAACAGTGGAATATGAAAAATCACAGGGCAAGCTTCTTTGTCGTAGAATGCCATCTCCATCTCATGCTGTTATGGAGGTTGTAGAGATTAAAACAATTTGGTTGATGTAGTACTCTTAATTTGATTGAGATTCTTAGGTTTATATCAGAATAATTACTTATTTCTGTGTGCTGATTCAAAAGAAATAATACATCACATTGACTGTTGTCTACCTAATCCGCTTGGTTCATATTCAAAATTAAGGCTGTGAACTTTTTTTGAGGATCTGTTTAACCTTTCAGAGTTCAAATCCTTCTCAAGTTCCTGCTTCAACTAACCCTTGTCTTCTACTTGCCTTTGCAGGGGAGAAAGATGAAAGTCAAGATATTACGTATCCTTCTCAAGATCCCATGCTTCTTGTCACTTGGTTCACAATTTCCCATTTTCCGTTCTTCATTTTTTAATTTGTTTTAATCCCTTTTGCATTTAAACTGTCTCTGTCTTTGCTTCATGGTGTTTTGTGTTTCTAAATTTTCATGCTGTTAGATTGAGGCTATTTGTTCTCAACATATTGGTTTTGGGAATTTCCAGAAAAGAAAAGCTGTTTTCCTTGACACAGGTTTCTGTCTGGATGTTTCTCGATCTTCTGAAAAGAGTATGTTCTCTTTTTCTTATCTTGAACATTACTTTGTACAGTGACAAACTAGTTATTAACTGCAGTCTGTCTTTTAAGTAATTCCTAGGATTACACTTCTACGGCAGTTGATTGTCACATCTCTTAAATAATTGAGGTGTTATGCTTGTTAGAGAAGGTGAAATCTTTGAAGTTGAATTGCATTTTCAATTTCTTGGCAGAAAAAGAGAAAGAAAAAGAGTTGGAAAAAATAGGGGGAGGAGGGGTAGTATGAAAGAAGTGGAATGGAAAAGTTTTGAATTTTAGTTGGTGGTGGTGGTTATGAATACAAAAATTGGGTGAAACTTATTTCATGACAACAACCTTACACTATGGAGGGAAAGAAAATGATAGACCTGGTTTGAAATTGAGTTGGGTTTCACTTTCAATTTTCAATACCTTAAAATTCATGTTGTACCAAATGAATGTAACTCTTTCCATTTTCCTTATAAATCAAGCAAACCCTAAATGCTAAATGTCCTCATTGCTTTAATCTCTTTTGGTAAAATATAGATGGCATGCGGTCGCTTCATGGACTTGGGATGCTCAAGATGAGACATGTGGCATTTGTAGGATGGCCTTCGACGGATGCTGTCCTGATTGTAAACTCCCTGGCGATGACTGCCCACTGAGTAAGCTACTGACAATATAGTCTGGTGGATTTCTGTTTGAACTTATGTCAATTTCACATGTAAATGCAAAAGGAATGTGTATCAGATTGGGGTGCCATGTAGTGTCAAGAACCCTAGAAGATACAAAAGGGGATTTCTCTCCTCATTCCTTTGACTAATTCTAGACCCTCAACACTCTTAGTTTCTGTTACAAATGAAAACAATCTGCTAACTGACTTCCTTCTTTATTTGCTATAACTCTGTCCTACTGATTTCTAACTGTTTTCCCTGGCCACTCGGTTGTTGACGTCCTGGTCTGTCCTATTCTGGCCCCGTTTTTTGTTATCGTTATTATATTAGTGCTGAATGGTCCTAGTTAAATTTCTGAATTATCTTTCAATTATGGGACTTCCTTGCTACTCAAGCATTATCATGATCCAGCGGATAGCATTTAATTCCACATGATCTCATTATGTTCTTAGTTGCTTCGGAATATTTGTGAATAGTAGTGATCCTAATGTGGGATCCTAAGCAACCTTCGGAAATCATATTTTCAGTAGTTAACTAGTTACTAATATATCAACCACTACTTTGCTGATTTATCCTTGTCCTTGTAATCTTGGAGTAGTTGCATGTGCAGGGAATCCAAATCTCTCTATCTCTTCTCTTTAATCATTCAGATTAGTAGATTACAATATTATTATTCAAGAGTTTTTAAATTCTCTGTGGTGTAGTGTAGTTTATATTGGTTAATTGTCTGACTGATAAAAATTTCAGGATTATGTAAATATAAATGCTTATGTATCTGTAAGAAGCTTAAAAGTCTTTTCTTTGTTTTCTTCTTGCAGTGTGGGGAGCATGCAATCATGCATTTCATTTGCACTGTATTCTAAAATGGGTGAATTCTCAGACATCACAAGCTCATTGTCCCATGTGCCGACGAGAATGGCAGTTTAAAGCATGACTGAAAGCGAGCTTCGATTATTTTAAGGATGTCCCTAGAATCTTTAGCCATCCTATAAAGTTTGATCTGAGAACCAAAGTTTCTAAATGTGGTCCATTGGTCCTTTCTTGTAATTTTAAACTTCAGACTATGTGGGGATCCTTATTCTAATGCTGAAATTTTTGTTTGTAAAAATAGTCTTAAAGATTCTAATTTCACCGTATTAGTTCATGATACACTTTTTTTCAATCTTAGAAATGATAATTAGTGTAATTAAAATATCAAAAACTATTTTAGTTAATCTCAAAGAGCATACTGGTTTAACTCTTCAATACTGCTAAGTGGAAGTTGTTTACTTTAGCCAAATGTGATGGTGACATCTTAGGAATATGATTAACGTGGAAGAACTTTCAAGAACGATCATTGAAATAATTGACAATATAAAGTAATGGGAATTTTGGTTTGATACGGTGTTCCAGTTCAATGGGTCCACCAGCACCAAGTGTCCATGCTTTTACCATCCTTTTGAATTAATTATGTTTTATGTCTCTATATTAGATTAGATTAGATAATGTTTGGAATTTGGAATTCGAATTTCTAAGAGTACATCATCTCATGAGATACAACTTTAGTATTACTGAAGATTGTCATGCACTTTCACAGTTCCAACCATTTTCATAAGTATGTTTGGTTGGGAAATAATAGATTCAATAAAACAGAATATAGCTATAAGAATAAATCAAGCTATTATTAAACAATACAAGTACATACATAAACTAAAAGCTGCACACTCCACTGGCACAAGCTAATAATAAACGAACATCAAAAGCATAATAAACATAAGAAAATGGAATCACAATAATGATAAAATAATTTGGGAAAACCAGTATTTCCTATACTATATACTTTGCCCACTAAAGATGAAACGGTTGTAAAGGAAGAAAAACAGTTAAAACCCACATGAGAGCATATATCCTTGGCCCACCCTGTCAACAAAATCATTCATCTAATTAGTGAAATTAAAAGGTAACATTAACACCACAAAAGCAAAGCTAAAATTGAGTCATGTAATCGCAATTATTAGCACAAGAAAGAAAGCAACCAATATCAATTCGGTGAGATGAGACAAACATATCCCTATCCCTATCTGTATAAATTATAAATTCAAGAAGCTGGTAGGAAATCACACTCACTGCCAAGTTTTATCTTCTTTAATTCTAAACTACCTTTTTCTTTCTATTTATATGAAAATATATCATCATTAGGCGTTTTCACTTTAAGAGAGTATTTGCTTCATGAAATTTTTTTGGTAGGAGGGTATCCTAAACTCGGCAGGCTTAGGTCATATCGAGTGCTCCTTTTCGGAAGGTTTGACGTGGTCATATCTCATTCTGCATAAAACTAAAACCAACACCAACGTCTCGCCTCCATCCATAGAAAAAACCTTTTTCTTTCAACTTTTGCTTGCGTGGTGATTAATATTACGAAAATAATCATAAAAAAAAAGAAAATTTTGCGTGAATAAACTTATACATCACATTCTTGTCTTTTTAGCACCATCGCCCCTTGTTTTGCGCCCTGTATTCATGAAAACTAAATTCACTTCTGTTTATGCCTCTTTCATTGTATGTCAGCATAACCAACTCTAATTTCGTACTCAATTTGTATTCCTCAAGCTAATTAAGTAACACTCCTCTTTCATTATTATGCTACCGCTTCTACTTTTGTGTCAATAACAATTCAATAATACGACATGTTCCCAAAATATTACAAATTAAAAGAAAATGGGAAAAAAATAAAAATAAAATAAAAGAGAGTATAAGAACTCCACCTGCATGATCAGTTCTTGGTGATAGCGTAGACAGCATAGATAATTCCAGGTAAATAACCCAAAATAGTCAGCAACAAACAGATCCAGAACTCCGCCTGCATCCAACAAAATCAAACACCATCATTCATCTCTTCAATTACTCTTTCATACACCCGGAACAGAACTAGTTACCAAAATTTTGATAATAACATCATTTTGGTGATATCTTGAATTGTTAAATAATTCAGTTAAATATGTCCAATTATCTAAGAATTTGCTTAAATATTTTTTACTAAATCATAATATCTATCCATGTAAAGACATCCTTATAAAATAGTCCACTTCCATGAGAAGATGATATTACAAATTGTCACACCATTCAATCAAGCATATTAAATCATCTAATCGTTCGCAATATCATATGGAGAATACTTCTTTATGAAATTACCTTGCAGCCAAACTTGAGGAAGACTCCAAGTGGAGGAAGAATGACGGCAAGGAGGATGTCAATGCATGTGGCTGTGCCTTCAGACGCCATTTTTGTTTGCAAGAAGAGTATGAAATGGTTGTAGTAAGTAATTAGAGTTCAATTCAATTAGTGAAGTGATGCCAAATGTGTATTCTTGTGGTGATGGTGGATGCTTATTTATAAGCCAAGTGGAGGGGACACGTGGCATTCTCTAAATTGGAGTCTATTGTGTTTTGTTTACGCGGTTGCTTAGCCAAGTAAAATCAGCGTCTCCTGTTTCAATGTGTGATCTGTCCCATTAATTAACGACAATAGCCAGGAACTTAAGTAGGTCATTAATGTCTTTTTAAATATGTAACAAATATTTATAGAAGAGAAATAAAATAAAATAAAATATAATGTAATAATAGATGAGTCATTAATATTGTTTCTAAAAACTTTTAGGATTTATTTTACGATAAAGCATCATTTATTTGGGATAAGTTCTAAATGTATCTTTCACGTTTAAAATATATGCAAAATTAATTAATAAAAATTTTTTTAAATACAATTTTTACAACAATTATACTTAAATAACTAAAAAATTGTAAGATTTGGATGATGAAAAAAAAGGATCGTGTGTTTTTTATCTTTTGATATTTGTGTTATGTTTGTACGGTGTGAGAAATAATAATGTGCATAAATAAAATGGACATGTCACTTATAACATTTTAGTGTTGTAAATTAACATTTACATATATGATTTTGTTAGTAATTTTTAGCATTGTTTAATGGTGACACAAGATTAGTATGATTTCAAAATGTTAGAGACACAAATAGGACGTTTTTAAATGTTATGGATATTTTTATGACTTACCCCAAATATTAGGGACGGAAATTATGCTCTACCGATTTATTCATTTTACAATAATTCTAGACGTACACCTATTTTTTTTAACCAAGTTGTTACTATTCACGCGCGCGCTGTTCACGCACGCACTGTTCATATATTTTCTGATGTCTCTCTCAAAGTAAAGACACAAGTAAAAACGAACAAAAATTTATATGTACAGCGAACAAGTTTTTATAGTTGACATGAACAAGTTTTTTATATGGTATACACAAGAGTATCTAAATAATGACTTGCTTCTGGTTCATAAGATTTTGTGTATTTTTAACTAATTTGTGTATTTCTGACAAGAATATCTAACAATTGACGTACATGAATAAGTTTTGAATTAAGTCTTATTTGTTTCGTTTTTTATTATTCATGTCAACTACAAAAACTTAGTCATGTTAGAAAATAGATAATAAAGCACTAACCGAGCTTAGTGAGGTCTGGGTCGAAATTTGAAAATGGTCAAAGAGATTTAGATGGTAACTATGGCCGAACACTGAGGTTTCCCGAGCTTAGTGAGAACTCGGCCTTGGAGAGGATCGTCAAATATCGGTTAAGAGAGCTTGTATGGAGTTTAACATTTGAGAACTCTTTTAGCAGTAATTGAAATAGAGTTATAACAATGAGAATAACAAAGTAACAGTAATGAAAGAGGAAGGAAATACATGTCAAAGAATTGATAAGCTATAAATGGTTTTGGATGTAAGCCTGATCGAGGCATATAGACATGAAAGGAAGTAAGCCATTAGTAATCGTAAATTAGAAAGCCAAACAAGCCAAGCTGTAACACTAAGTATCTGTTGAGCTTAGTATAACCTTAGATGAGTATTATTATTGATAAATGATGATGATAATAATCATAATTGTAAAGACATAAAAAAATGCGTATTAATCATGTATGAAATGCAAAGACATAAAAAAAGGTAGATAGCCAATACTAGCATTTCTAAAAGGAGAGTTGGCCGAGCTCTTGGTTGAGTCAGCCGAGTTGTTGGTTCATAGTGATTATTAGGGCTGCACATGGATCGGATCAGATATGGACAAAATTTCGATCCAATCTTGATACGTGCATTAATGCCCATATATGAAGAGATTGAGAATTTATTTAGCTTTTATTAGTTTATATTTTTAGAATATTTGATTTGATTTTGTATTTTGAATTTAATGTATTTTGCAATTAGGGTTTGTAATAAGAGGTGTATAGATACCTCATAAACCATTGTAGTTGTAAAGTAATGGAGTCAGACTTTTAGTGGCGTGATACCACTTGTTGGTTTCGTGATGAAACCATGGTGTGTACAAGGGATGCGTGTGATTCCATCTCTTGTTGCATCGGAGAATTGAATGGAAGGTTGTGTGCACCTTATGTTTAATTTTCAAACTCATGGTGTGTACAGTTGAGGTGTGTCATATCCTTAACTGTTGCATCGAGAAATTGTATAGAAGGCAGAGTGATTCACTTCTGTTCAATTTCAATCTATCCCTTTTCAATTTTGTTATATATATTTCTTCAATTTTAATAAAATGTCTCTTCTTTAATATTCTTCTTCTTTTTTCCGTATTAGATCCGCACAAATTTTATCGCATCAGATTGGATACAATATCTGTAATTTGAGTGCTTGGATCCGATCCGCATATTTGTGGATAGGATTGGATTGGATTTCGGATATATCCGCTTCAAGGAAGAGAAGAAAAAAAACAAAAAAAAAGAAAAAACTTATTTCTTTAAAATAAAAATCCTACATTACAACCTGTCACCTAAACCTTTCAAACCTTTCCACCTATAAACACAAATCTAAAAATCAAAGAAATAAAAATATACTAAATGAATAAATACAATTGAACAAACATCTTCTTCTTGATCCCTTCTCCTTTGATGATAAAGGCAAGAAAATTAAAAAATTAAATCAATTTAAGATAGCCTTAAGCACACCTAAATGTATCTAAACAAGTGAATAGTGAACCACAACAAGACAATACCCAACGACAATGAATAGAAACAACGCAGAGGCAGCGAGGACATCCGGTGCGAGAACAGAGACGGCAAGGGCAACGACCAGCTACGTAGAGAGGAGACGAGACGCAAACAACCGAACGGAATGTGATGAAGGAAAGCGATGAGCAGCCAGCTGTGACAAGTAAATCGCGGAAGGGGATGATAGTGGTGGCTGAGGCGCGGTTGTGATGACGGAAGTAGGTGGTGGTCAGTGGGATTTAAGATTTGGGATGAGGGTGAAGGTGACTGTCTAGTGTCTAGAGATGTGGGAGTGTAATGAGAGGCGCTGAATGATGAATGAGAGTGGAGGCTAGGGTTGCATCTCATGACTCATATTGACATATATATTTTTTTATTTTTTATTTTTTTTAATTATTCTTGAGGATCCGCGAATATGCGGATCGGATCCGCGGATACTTATTAGAAATCCGCGATCCGATCCTATAATTATCCGGATTGGATCGGATCCGGATATTTACTGCGAATTTGCGGATTTTATCCGATCCATGTGCAGCCCTAGTGATTATTGTCGAATTGTAATTCATACAATGAAAAGAACAAAATTCGATTGAAAATAGGAAGTAGATGTTGTATAACTTATGAAATGAAAAAGAGGTAGGTTGGCTTAATATAAGGAGTTTATGTTATCTAACATTATAGGTCAGTTCGGTTGAGATTGACGTTCTAAGATTCTTTCTCAGTTTAAAATTTGCATTGTAGTTTGTTTTTTAGTCAACCGAGTTGTTTGATTTATAATAGGAGTGAAACTTTCAAATAAATTGAATGTGTAAAGATTAAAGCATATAATGAATAATACATTATGAAAAGTGTAAGAAGCATAATAGAAACAATGTCATTCAGATTATGTACAATTTAAAAAAAATTGAATTAAGTTTATATAACTGTGGTTTTATATTAAATGTTCGGGATTCATGTATGATGAATAAAATAAGAGTTTGGCTATCATAGTCCCCTTGACGTCAACTGTTTTAAATTCAAGAGAAATGGTTGTACAGTGATAGATAATAAGACATAGAAGGCGGGGAGTTGAAATTCGAAAATATGAAAAAGAATCTTTTAAAAGCATAGTAGCATGCATAACCGAGTTATATATGTTAAGGCTGAGTTCTAAATTACCATAAAAAATACGTTATAAGGCATGTTAGCACATATAACCGAGTTATAGAATTTGAGACCGAGCTCTTAATTAATGTGGCCGAGCTGTTAAGTAGCATATGAAAGAGACATTGAAAATCATGGTAACATGCATGACCGATAAATAGAACTTAAGCCCAAACTCTGAATTAGTATGGCCGAGTTGTAAATAAGGATAAAAAAAAGACATTGCAAAATATGATGACATGTACAACAGAGAAATAGAACTTAAGACCAAGCTCTGAATTAGCATGGTCGAGCTGTAAATTAGGATAAAAAAGACATTGCAAAGTATGATAACATGTACAACGGATAAATAGAACTTAAGGCCAAGCTCTGAATTAGCATGGTCGAGCTGTAAATTAGGATAAAAAAAGATATTGCAAAATATAATAACATGCACAACCGATAAATAGAACTTAAGGCCAAGCTCTGAATTAGCATGGTCGAGCTGTAAATTAGCATAAAAAGACATTGTAAAACATGATAAATGAGTAATAGAACTTAAGGTCAAGCTCTGAATTAACGTGGTCGAGATGTAAATTAGCATAAAAGACAATGGAAATAATAGTAACATGTATGACCGGGTTATAGAACTTAAGGCCGAGCTATTAAATAAGCAAGGCCGAGCTATAAATTAGCATAAAAGACATTGAAAAATTTTTTTCCGAGTTGTTTAACATGTTTGTTGAGTAGAAAAACTGATATTTATCAAGTTGTAAAACTTTTTCTGAGCCGTTTGACATGTTTGCCAGGCTGAAAAACATGTTATTATCAAGTTGTAAAACTTTTTTTCGAGTTGTTTAATATGTTTGCCGAGTTGAAAATCAACATGGCCGAGATATTTACTTTGTTTTAATTTGTTAGAAGGAAAAGTAAGCAACAACTGAAAGCAGTAAATAATAGATGTGGTCAGCGATTATTCCTTAAAAATAGGAAAGTGCAACAAAATAAAACAGAATTGATTATGGGTGAGTTGTTTAGTATAACAGTTAAGTCCTAATATTTAGGGCTGATTTTAATTGTTTCAGAATTGTATGTATATATTTATTTCTTTTTGGAAAAGAAATAACAGAAATTTAAAAAGTAAACGATAAAGATAAAGATGATGAACAATTACCCATAAGAATGCAAAAAATGTAGGGGAGAAAAAACAACATGAATTATAACAGTTTTTGAAGATGGTGGTTATCGAGGTTTTGCTTTTTGAAATTGGCCGAGCTATTTTAGTATCTGACCAAGCTGTTTTAGTATTAAAAACTTGAAATATAGATAAAGATGGTGAGCAGTTACACATGTGCAAGCGCAAACATAGGGCAGAAAAAGAACATGAACTATAGCACTTTATGAGGTTGACGGCTATTAGGATTTTTTATTTTAAAACCTGGCCGAGCTATTTTAGTATGGTAGCATGCATAATCATTATTCTTTGATGAATAAACATGATACTGTTACCTTTTCTTTTTATTAACTGCAAAGTAGACAGTTGAGAATAGACTTCCCAATTGATAATTTGATGGCTTGCCAGAGCTCATATAAGAGTTTGCAAATTGCAGAAACAACACAAATATAATTGGTGAGTTAGTTAAAAAGAAAACAGAATAGGATTCCATACAAATCGTAAGGTTTGATTGAATAATTGAATGCAATTTAAGGTTTAAAAACCTCAGTGGAGCAGAAATTGGATTCAGCTCCATGGTTAGTAGTATGGTGGTTGACCTTTTCCCTTTAGAAAGAGATCTGCGCAGGTTGCAAGGATCCATAGCTCATCAAGCAAGCGGTTCATCGTTGCTCGGCATGACTGCATTGTTAACTCGTCACCCTGCTTTAACTCCTAAAAAATAGAAAAAAACAGAATGTGGGGATCATTAGTGTTTTTCCCACAGTGGGCACCAATGTTTTGGACTGGTCACCGGCAAAGAGGTCCTCCTTTTTTGAAAGTACCCGGCGTAGACTTCCAAGAAGGCGGACTTGGCTTGAAAGAGGATGACCGAAGCTTAGAATAGGGGGTGAATCTGCAAGGCAACTCCGACGCTCAAGTCAGCAAAGTGTATTAGAGAGAGTTAAGTATAAAAGGAAGAAGATTGCATACCATGACTTGAGACTAAATGGGTGTATTTATAGGTCTTGAGGGTAGATTGGTTGCTTCTACAGTTGTTAGGGTGAGGGAATCAAATTACTATTTTTGTGGGATGAATATGTTGACTGGTTTCTTAATTAATGAGATATGTTGCTGAAGCTTATCTCTTTCAGTTATGCTATTTTGACATGTGCTAGAATAGTTAGTTATTGAGCTAAGTTTGTAAGCCTTTCTGTTTGTTGTCAGTGGACTGAATTATTATGGGCATATCATAATCTATATAGTCTCTTGAATCTTGATATCTATAACTATCATGTATAGCTTGGCATGGCCTTGCTCATGAAGCAGGATGTGTCATCCCATGCAGCTATGCTTCTAATATTTTATTGATTCTTTTATTTTTGGGTGTCTGAAGGGGATCTGTTTTCCATTTTCACATGAAAAACGTATGTGTTCAATTTTTTTATTATTCAATTTTCAATGGTTATCTCCTCATTGAAAATTTTTCCTTGTGTGTATGAGGTTTCCTTCGTGTTATCATCATACGTTAGCATGAGGCTTGCTTTTATGATGATTTTGGTTAGCGATAAGCCCTTTTCACATACAACTCAATTTACTGCTGATGACTCTTCTGCTTGCTATAAATATTAGATGGTTTGGTTTGTTGCAATTACAGTTGCTTGAGGAAATGACGTGTTACTGAGATTCACTTGACTATGGTGTGTTCCTCTGGTTACAGTTATCCTGTTCTTTCAATGGGTTGCTCTCTTATTCACTCTTTGCTACCTCCCTTTAATGTTGATCATGTTAAATGCAGAATTATACTTGCGTTATTGCTCCCAATCCAGTTGCTGTAAGGGATAGGCGCAGCTTCACGTTGATGCTTTCCCGAAATGCGGTTTGCAAAATCAATGTCATGTGGTTATATTATTTGATTAATTAAATTGTTTGGTAAAAAAAATCATTTACACAATCTGTTCTGGTGCAGGGCGTTGCAGTTTTGCCACACGGTTCTATTTTCGCTATCAACGTCAATTTGGTGTGCAGCTTCTCTTTGTTGATGTGCAAGTTGACTCACACAGATTAACACTGCATAAGGGAACATTTGCCATTTGACAATTACCTCTGGTCTTGGTGAACTAATGGCATTCTACCGTATTAGCAACAGTGGAACTATTCATGCTAAATATGTTGGCCATAATATTTTCTTCGTCCGTATCGTTGATGCACACGGGCAAAGAGTTGGGTAGAAATGTGTGGATTTGGTTCACTTGATTCATGTGATAAGCTTTGAATAAAGCCTGCATTCTTTGGACAATTTGATGTATTTAGTAGCTCTGTTGTCGTTTTATTTCTTTTTCATTTTTTTGCATTGAATAATAGAATGTAGGTGTTAGACGTACAGTTGTACACTTTTGGATTTTTGTTAAAATAAATAAAACATTTCACATTTCAACATACCGTGTCTTGAGTTGCTTTCCAAGTTTCGTCATCCTTAACATAATCTTTGTACTCAGGATGTTTCTTTATTATATTTATGTGTAAATTTTGGCTCCTGCAAGAAGTGATATTTTTGTTTGAGATTTTCCGTCGTTTAAGAATTTGGGCTTATATCCCATAAAAAAAATTGGAAAAATATACAATGTTAATCACTTTGAATATATATTTTTTTTATTTTCCATTTACAAATCAATGAATTTTTTTTTAATTCATCAGTGGCTATGCCAATGCAAACCTAAAGCTGCCTTTGAGCTCCTAAAGCCATGTTGCCTTTGAGCTCCCAACGGTCCACTTTGGACTTCAAGAAGGTGGTTTCCTAAAGATTAATTTTTTGGCTGGTTATTGAAAAAAAGAGCCCATTAATGGTGGAGTCAAATATAAGGTTACAATTATTTTGATTTTCAATCTCTCCCCTAATGGAATTGCTAGCTTCTCACCATCAACTTCTCCTAAATCACAAATGTCGTTGGGGGAACATCATCCATGATCATCCTTCAATTCCTCCACCTTCATGGTTTGGCCCATTGTTTTTCATTGCTGGAAGCACACACAATAAAATAAGGCAAACTGAGACATTCATCTACTGAGGTGTCATCTTTACTCCCTCAATTACGACAAACGCGATATGTATGGAAAATTAAGTTGTTGGAGTTTCATTGGATACAAATGAAATCAAAGATTGTTTGGTTTGTTTTTTTACCTCCTTGCTTTTTTAATTAGTTTCTACATCATTTTTTGATTCCTTGAAATGGATTGCCTCATGAAAATTTTTACATCCAACACTCAACAACTCTTTCAATTTCTATCATAATTTTATGATTGGACACAAGTTTTTTAAGCTTTACTGTCATGACTTCTCAATTCTTGATCTAAATGAGGGAAACTTGCATTTGCTTTTTTTATTGGTCCTTGAAGTTAAGAAGCAGTAAATTTGTGCCTTTTTTTTTAAATTTTTTCATGTCCAGTTTGCTGTTGCCGCTGTGTTTTACTCATGAAAGGCTAACGTCCCAATTATTTATTCAAAAATGAATTTCATTGTTATTATGCTCATTTATGTGACTATCACCGGTAAAATTTATGAATTATTCCTATCTCACTATCATCTTAATTTCCCCAAAAATATATTTACAAACAGATGTCATATATTGTAAAGTTTCAAGTAAACTTATATAAAAATTAGTCTACTGTCTTAACTGTGTCTGAAAAAGGATTGCCACTTTGTGCCTTTTTTTTTAAAAAAAATTTCTTGTCCAGTTTGCCGTTGTCAATGTGTTTTAGTCATGATAGGTTCAACGGCCCCAATTATTTATTCGAAAATGAATTTTATTGTTATTATGTTCATTTATGTGACTATCACCGATGAAATTTATGAATTATTCATATTTCACTACCATTTTAATTTTCCCAACAAATATATTTACAAATAAATGTCATACATTGTAAGGTTTCAACTAAACTTCTATAAAAATTAGTCTAATGTGTTAATTGTGTTTGAAAAAGGCTTGCCACTAATTTTATTTTTGACTTGCTGCTTCAAGGTTATGTAGCACCATGCAAAAAATGTTATGCCTTTGATCGCTTGCAGTAAACCATATTTTTATTTAATTTTCCTTTTTATGTAAATAAGAATTGATGACCAAAAAATAAAGACTATGGTTGCACTTGAGTTGCGTTGCTGACGTAATTCTTTCCTATTAAATACGTATTCTTTTTGTGATATGTGAACAGGGATATATTGTTCTGGTTCATGATTTTTTTTCCCATTTACGAGCTTTTTTCTTTTTTTTTTCCATCCCCTTTGTTTACACTTGAGATATAGGATTTTGAATGGGATATTATTAGTTTCAGTAATTATTAAAATATAATTTTATCGGTTGCCGCTTCAAGAGGCTGCTGTCATATTGTGGATTGTGCTGAACTGAAATGTATGGCTAATGTGGCACTATTTGGTGGCATTCAACTTTTTTTTTACTGTGTTTTCTCTCTCCCTCCATATCTACATTTTAATAATTTGATTTATCTACCATTTACTAGTATTATGTATTGCTCGGCATATACTCCTCAGTAAAGTCTGGTGTTATTGATTTGAATTTTTTTAATTAATTTTGGGATCTAAACCTATATATATCTACATTTGAGGATTGAGTTTTCATATCTATATTATATTAGTGACCATGTATATATGTCAAACTAAAACACATGTTCACATTCCAAGTTGAATTTTTTTAATTGCTTTCTATATGTTTTGTGGGTGAAGTGTTTTCCAAATTCCATTATTATAATTAGTTTTTGATGTTATTTGCCAAATGTGTATGTAATTTGTATTTTGATGTCATTGTTATCAGATTTTGAAAAAAGAGCCCAATAGGATGGAATCTTGAACTATGTTCACATTGATGGCATGCTGATTATTGGATTTACACATTGCCATAAATTGGTGAAGTAGCACAATGTTGAGTCACTCATATATATGTTTCCACTACCTCTATTTTTTGGCAGCAATGGAGAACCAAGTAAGTGTTAAAAAATATCGCAGTAATGATTGATAAGACGAAATCTTGGTGGTGGTGTGGATGAATTGGAAACAATGACAGTTATTATTTGCGAGGAAGATGATGCCCTTCGGGTTAATGACAACGAAGGTGGAGGATTTGAGATTATGTTGGCAACTTGGAGGTGGCCAAAACAAAAAGAGAAAACACTGGTAAGGTGCTAAAGGTAGCAGAAATGATGCACTTGATGATAAAGTTAAAGATAAGATTACACTAATTATTACTACAAAAAGTTTATCATTGTTGCTACAGTTTTGGTAGAAGCCATTTATCTATAGTTTTTCATGCCTGACTTATGATGTGTTGTCTTTTGTTTTTTGCTTATATTTACCATCTTCATTCAACTACTCCGTTGGATGTTAGTTCTTGATAGTATTATTTTAGCTATACACCTCACTTACAAATTTAACCTATTTGATATTAAAGTTATATTTTGAATCACAAAGTTAAATTATTTCTAATTTACCATGTGCCCATGCATTGCACAGGCTAGTATACTAGTAATATAATTAAGACTAAGTCGTTGTAAAAAAAAAGTGAAAAATAAAATAAACGACAACTAAGTTGGATAAAGAAACGAACACGTAATAGTCAATGAAAATAAAATGTACATACAGTAATGTTGTCTACTTTTCCCTTTATTTAATTTAAGAGTGATTTGAATAAATATATCAATAAAAAATGAAAAAACACTAAGTTGGATAATTGAATTTATAAAGTAAGAAAAATAAAATGTAATGTTGTCCTTTTTCATTGTTTCTGCCTTTCTGATTACATATGGGATTTATTTATGAAAACATAACTTAAATAAATTACAAACCAATACTTTTTTTAGTTAATAATTATTTAAATAAAAATCTTCCCTACAATAAGAACTTTTGCCTAATGTCTATTTTATCGTGCTTAAACATTTTTCTCAGCATATACTACATTCTATCATATTTGACAATAAAATTTAAAAATCGATGATTAAAGGTTTAATTGTATATATATTTTTTTCTTTTCAAGGTATCTTTCAACTAGATAGGTCGAAAATTAATCATTCATATATCTGAGTTCTATTTAAGGATTTGTCGTTGGCCACTAGATTGTTGCATGCGCAAGGTCGAATTCAAACCCTAACACTTGTTTAAGCGGACTAGTGAGCTAACCACTAGGCTAACCTAAGTTGATTTTAATCGTGTATATATAATCTAAGAACATCAATTAAATTGTAATTTATATATTTTACTTAACTTTTATTTTTTATTATTAAATAGACTAACTGTTTTTTAATTGTGCCTAATTATTAAAATAATTATTAAATTTTATTAAATATCTACAAATTTGAAAGAGAATAACAAAAATGTTCTCACATTTTATATATCTCTATGATTATGATATCAACTAGTGTATTTCTCACGCTATGCGCTGTTGTTGTATATTTCAGTTTTATATTACTTTTTAATAATGTGTTTTTTCAGAAAACTTATTACGTCAAATCAATGCTTGAAAACTGAAAAGCGAAGCTAGTGATATTAGATATTTATCACCAAATAACTTACTCAATATCCTTGATTGTAACGACATTTCGCTTTGTCTTTATTCTTTGTTCTTCACAACTTGTCTTGGCTCTTGCTTCTCCATCACTTCACCGACGATGTCTGTGCGCATTTATGAATCATATCATTATCAATTTAAAAGACTTCATTTTTACCGTGTCAAATTAAATGAGTGTATTCCGTCTTACAAAAATACAAAGAGTTCAACTAACCAAAAAGTTCATATGGATCGACGGATTCAACATGTAACAATTCTGGTATAGCCTTCATAATAAAATGACGCAGTTCAAAAAATGAGATTTCAATGCACTGGACAGTTGTTTTCTTGTAGAAAGTTAGGATCCATTTATGTGTCGTGGCACACGTTCTTGGTCTAGTGTCTGCCACTGTGAAATTACTTATGATATACATTTTAAACTCTTCAAGCTTGCCTCTCAACTGCTTATACAAAAAATTTGGAATCGATCCCTGTACTCGAGTGTTCAGGTTGTAAAATATATAAATATTAATATTAATTTGCAACATCTAAACTTTTTAAATCAATAGATTATAACACAATAATATATTAAATAAAAACAGCAACCTTAATATCTTGGATGACCATGTCAATATGTTTATCTTTTCCTCGTTATTCTTATCAGGCTCTTCCCACAACCGAATAAAGTACACATTGAAGCACCAACCAAGCTTCTTAGGACCAACATCTTCAAAAAAATCAATAGCAAGAGCCATTTGATTTTAGCTTACCAAAAAATATAAATTTTGATGTAACTTGCAAGTGGAATATCAAGTAGAAGGCGTATAATAATAGATTTCTAACATTTATATAAAACATTATCAGTATTAAATTATGATATGAAATCTTTTCTTTCATTTTTTATTGTATCATTGACATTAAATCAAATTATTATTTTATATAATTTAGTTTTGTAAGGTACTTATTTAATTTTGAATTCCAAATATCATATTCTAAATATAGAAGTTTTTAAAGTGTAATTCAAATTCAAATTTAATTTGAAAGATTTTTAATTAAGGAACCAATTTAAAACTAACGATTCAAATTGATCTTACAAACTTCAAGAAACACTTTGATTGATTTAAGAAAGAAATCAACAACTTTAATTTTAGAAGGTACTTATTTGATTTTTATTTCCAAACACCATACTCTAAATATAGAAGTTTTTAAAATTGTACTTAACATTCAAATTTAATTTGGGAAAATCTTTAAAATATTACTCAATCAAAGAAACTATTTAAAACTAACGATTCAAATTGATCTTACACATCTCAATAAACACTTTAATTGATTGCAACAAATGATTCAGATTGATCTTACACGTTTCAATAAACATTTGGATTGATTGAAGCAATTATTCAAATTGATCTTACACATTTTAACAAACTTCTTGATTGATTGACGTAAGAATAATGTGAACACTTGGCATAATGTTAACGCACTATTTGACATGATAATAACCATTCACGTGTCAGTCAAATAGCCTAGCGCAGTATTCTTATAATGAAGTAATAGATTATTATTGTTAGGGTAAAGTATATTTTATATCCTCAACGTTTTCAAATTTGTCAAATTTACCCTTAATGTTTAATTTGATTCAATTTTATCTTTAATGTTTGAAATAAATTTCAATTTTATCCCCGACGTGAATTTTTTAACAGTCAAAAAATTTTCAATTTTTTTTTCCAAATTTACCTTTCTTTTAGATCATGGGCTAAGCCAAACAATCCTAACCAAACCAAAGCCCCTTACCGTCAACCTTTCCCTTGTCCTTCCAACTGTCTAATTGTTGACTTAGTCAAAAAATTAACTTTAAGAATAAAATTAAATCTTATTTAAAACGTTAGGAGTAAAATTGAATCAAATCAAACATTAAGGTAATTTTTAAAAAATTTAAAAACATCGAGGATATAAAATATACTTTACCATTATTATTATTATTATTATTATTATTATTATTATCTTTTCAAAAAATACTTAAAAGATATAATTAGTATAACATGTATAAAGTGATTAATGATTTATTTAAATCTAAAAATAATGGTTAATTTGATAAAAATAAAATAAAATTAAAAAGAAATTTATCATGGAAAGAAAAAACATAAAATTCTATATTATTATTTAATTTAATCATAATCATGTAAAACCAAAATTATAGTTTTTACATTAATTATTATTCATGTTATAAGAATTTTGAAATTCATTATTTTCACAAATATTGATTATTAGAGTTACTAACCTTGATAATAAGAAGAATTTCTTTTATTTGTTCCTTTTTCAGGCTTTATTTCTTCTTTAGTATTTTTTAATTGATGGAGAGAAAAGAAGCAAACTTTATTGGCATGAATAAAGTACTGAAATTCTGATATCTTTTTATGTAGAAACTAACTCTCATCAAGTTATTACTTAAAAATAATTTAACTTCATTATATTAATTAAATAATATTTAATTTAATATTTATTAAACCAGTTAAAAGACACACCATAATCAGACCAACCAAATCCACTAAATGACTAATATAGACAAAAAAACTAAATGACTAATACATCAATCATCAATATTCTGTCGTGAGGTCATGGATCTCGGCGTCGCTGATTCCGCTCTGATCTCCACCACTCTTCCCCCTGTCACCGTCATCAATTGCGATCTCTGCTCCTTCCTCCTTCACCGAAGGCACCAACCACAATGCTGCTTTTGGCGCTGTTGTCAATGTCACTGTCATATGCCATAGGACTTGCCTCTGCCTCACCCCTGTCATCGCGTCCTTTTGCTCCCCCTTGTTCCTCAATGTTGTCACTGTGATTTACTGTAGTATATGGATCTGCAGGTAGATCAGCTTCTTCTTCCTCTTGTTCTTCTTGCTATGAATTTGGCTTCTCTTTGACTAATATTGCTACGATTGATTCTTGATTCATGATTGCTTGATTTGTTGCGGTTGTTGACTTTGTTGGTGAATCCCTGATGAATCGAATTCTGTATCTATTTTTAGTTCTTTAAATTCTTGAATTTCCTGTGACGGTGTGTGCATCGTTGATGGCTTAGATTTGATTTTTTTTGGGGTCAATTTGTGATTGTTGCTGCTATTGTTGACTATGATTTAGCCCAGCCTTAAATTCCTCCCATTTAATTCCTCAGTCTTCTACTTTGTTCCAGCAAATTTCCGACAAAGAGGATGCATATCTGGTTAGAATTGATGGAGAAAGCCAAATCAAATGTATCTCAATCTGCATGTGGATCCTAGTGACTCCATAGTTGGAACCATGTCAAAGAACGATAAAAAAAAACACGTGAAACCTCCACCAATCTTTACACCTTTGGTGTGCCAATATTGTTCCAAAATTGCCAAAGCTTAAATGGACTATATGTAACCACTGTTGGTTCCATCATACACAGGAAGTTCATTCCCATTGTCAAATTGAGTTCCTTCCGCCATAAAAGGCTCTCAACGTTAGTATAAAGTAGTTAATATATATATATAAAAGCAATTCATTTCATGCATGTATAACTAACTAATAGACATGTAAAGTTAGTTATACTACTTCTGTTGTCATAAGTGGCAAATATATTTAAAACTTGTGTTAATTTGTTATTAGTGATTGATTAAGTTAACTTGGGTTATAAGTTACTCACAATTGATCTAGTTAGATAGATAGCTAAGGATTTGGTGCCCCTCTCTTGAAGAAAGGCATCAATAACCTTGCCAAAATAATTATAAACTTTACCCCGTTTTTTATTTTCAAAAATTAGAAATCTTCTATTGAAAATTCGTTTTTTAATTTCAAACCCCCCTTGTCTCTTTTGCTCATCTCCCTTTCTACCACCTGCTTCACCCTTTCAACCCTTTTCAGTTTCCACAATCTTCATCATTTTCTTGAATGTCGATTTTATTTTATTAGCGTGACTCATACTAATACTCTAAAATAATCATATCGATGAATTAGAATTATAAGCATCACTAAAGTTTCATATATGGCTAACTCAATTTATAGAATGTATGGCTCTTAAAATTTTATAAAAACTCCATTATTTTTAGCATGTGCTATGAAATTCTATATATTTTAGGTCTTAAAATTTTGTTATTTTCTCTAATTAATTGCTTCACCCGCTTTTCTAATTCTAATCCCCCACAGTTCCAATAACCATGTGGGTAAGTGATCCATGGACTCCATTGTTGGATGCACACTGTTGAGTATGTGAGTTGAGGTGAGAAAACAAATAAGGATACTTGGTTTCTTTAAGAGGAGAGTAGAGTGAATGGATTTATGAGAAACCAAAAACCAGCATTTAAAGTATGAATCATAATATTTTTCACATGGTTCATACACCCCTTTTTGTTTTTTTAAATGGAGATTGAACTGTTCACCTTACTGCTAACTGCTTTGATCCATTCCAAGATTTTCTAAGATATTAATCCATCTCAAGATTTTCTCAAATTTCGGAAGGAAAGAGACGAAAGGATAGAATAGGTGGTAGAAGACTAGAAGCAGAGATGGCAGAAGAGAGAGGGGAGGTTCGAAATTTAAAAAACTAATTTTCAATGGAAGAATTTAAATTTTTAAAAGTAGAGAGTGGTAAATTTTATAATTATTTTGGAAAGGCTACCAATGCCCCTCTATTAAAGAGAGGCACCAAATCCTTAGCCTAGATAGTTAACTATTATTAGATATTTAGCAGCAATTCTTTGTTATGTATATAAACATATATAGTATAGTAGGATAACAATTTCTAGTTGAGATTCATCATATATAATTTCATTTCTTATATTTTGATTTCTGTTTACTCTTCTCATTCTTTCTCAACTTTTCTCACTCGTCACCACTAAATTTCGTTCTTAGAGTATGAGTTTTCACATGGTGCAAAGAGCGTGGAGAGTGTGGAAAATCTAAGATTCAATAGTTTTTTCGTTCAAATAGACATCGTAAAATTTGGTTGCCAAAGTGTAAAGGCTCATCAATGGAAGCCATGATACAAGGAATGATGAATCCAAAGTTAAATCACAGTTTTTCAGTAAACGATTTATAAAGAAGATTTGTTCAAAGTTGTGAATTAAAAGAAGAGTTCTTTGGTTTGAAACAAGGTGATTTGGGAAGAGTTAGATAAATTTAGATTGATTCCTAACCCTTTTTGTGGAGAATTGTATTTCTATAGACTTGCAATGACGAGGAGGTATATTAATCCGAATCCTGTGGTGTGAAGTTTTTTCGAAGGCTTAATGATTAATAGGTAAGTTCAACAAAGTAGCAACAATTGAAGAAAAAGAAAAAAGAAAAAAAATAATTTAATTGATAGAAATATATATTTGTATATTTATCATTTTTCTTTTGAATCTTATTTGATTTAAAAAAAGTCTAATAAATAAAAATTTAGATGCAATTAATTTTACAATAATAATTAAGAGTTATTAGACAATAATTTAACTTAAATATGTTAAACCATTCAATTAATTTTTACTATCAACTTTCCTTAAAAATAACTCTTTGCCCTCCTAATAAGGTTGTCCCCTCGTGAAGAATCAAGTGACAACACACAGGTATGCTTCAGTTGGAATCATGATATACAAAAAAAGTCAAACATGAAAACGTAACTATGGACTAGATCAACGGATCAGAAGCTGCCACGCAAATGCTAATGAACTGTCAAGATAAAACCCTCCTTTATGGGGTTTCAATCCATTATCCATATTCCATTCCATGTTCACAACCGGCCAACCGGGCCCCTCACATGTCAAAGTCAAACCTTCTATTTTCTCTTCTCAAGAAAACGGTCATGCACTTCTGCAGTTCTGCCATATGTGACACTTGGATGGAAGATTTTTTTTTAAAGGTAGTTACTATTATGTATGGGTCAATATTTCTGTACAGATTTAATACATACATAAAATACATAATACGTAAAAATAAATAAAAAAATTATATGAGTTTGATTTTTTTTAAAAAAATCATTATCAAGTAGTTTTTTATTTTGTTTTGTTTTTGACATTCATCAAATAGCTTTGAACATGTATACTATATATGCGTTAAAAATATAGGTGAGTATTGGCTGTTTGTTTAACTAATTATGCATAAATTAGCTTTGAAGAAAAGAATAAAATGGCATTTTGCCTTAATTCTTTTGTTCATTTTGAATTTTTACTAACGGCTGTTTACATTATTAAATAAAATTATGAATTGAAATCTCAATCATGTGTTGTTAGATGGATATATTCTAACATTTTTATACAAAATGTGTTGGGTAAGTCTCACTTGTAAATTTTTCTTTTACTTTTATAAATGGACTTTTATACAATTTTTACAAAATTTGTGGAGCAAATATTCTTTTCGATCGATCTCTTACTATTTATTCTAATAACAAAGTATTTTTCTATCATTCAAAATCTTTTAATTGATATATAAATGGTAATTTTTCTACATTGCTTACCATTTAAGTAACTAATTTAAGCTACTCTCTATAAATGATAATTTACAATAATTCTATGTAAACAAATGGTTTTGGCTAACCAAGTGTAATCAAGTGATTTATTTTTATGTTAAATAAAAAACTATTTTGGTATCAAATAGATTTTTATTTATGTGCACTTTTTTATATTATTTGACACCGAAATAATATTCTATTTAGTATAGAAATAAATCACTTAATTGCACTTGGTTGACCAAAACCATTTATTCAAATAGCATTACCCGGTAATTTACTATAGGTTAAAAGGCCGCTTAAACAAATTATTTAGATATATAGTTGGAGGCTGATTAAAAATTTTCCAATAGTGGAAAGACACCTTATTCTTTGGAAAATTTTCTGAAATAAAATAAAACAAATTTTTATTTCCAGAAATAAATCATTCTGTTTTTAATTACCAGGATCCAACTTTTTTTTTTTTTTGCGCCTGCAGCATGTTCGCCCAATTCTGTGGCAGACTAGGTTAAAAAAGCAAGTTCTCCTTAAAGTGGGGCAAACTTGGTGCAAAAAAGTGAATCCTGCACCAAGTTCGCCAGTTTAATAGGCGAACATAGTTGAAGTAAATGGTTCGCCAATCTATGAGGCGAACTTGTGGTCATATATATCCAAGACAGAACTTCATTTTCGTTGCTGGTCCCATCTCATTCTCCTTCCAACGCCACCACCATGTAAGTCTCTCTCCCTTGTCTTTTTCCTTTTTTTGTTTTCTTTATTTATTATTTTTTTATTTTAGTTTTATATTTTGTTTAAGTTAATTAATTTGTTGTAGTTTTTTTTATTAAATAGTATAGTATATATGTTTCTGTGTGATGTAATTTTTTATTTAAGTTGATAAATTTTTCTATTTTGTAATAATATGTGCTTGTGTTAATGTAGTTAGTGTATGTATTTATGATGATATATTTTGAAGTAAATTTAATTTTTTTATCCTACTAGGTTAAATTATTATTGTTGTTATTTAGTTATTTTTTTATTGTTGTTATTTAGTTATTTTTTCAGCATAAATAGCTTGCTTTAGGTAGTTAAATTAATTAGATTTGAGTATGAAGTTTAAGTTCTGATACTTGGTAGCAAGTTGGTTATGTATTTATTTATTTTTTATGTATTTATTTATCTACCTATTTATTTTTTTTTTATTGTTGTTATTCAGTTATTTTTTCAGCATAAATAGCTTGCTTTAGGTAGTTAAATTAATTAGATTTGAGTATGGAGTTTAAGTTCTGATACTTGGTAGCAAGTTGGTTATGTATTTATTTATTTTTTTATGTATTTATTTATCTACCTATTTATTTATTTAGTTTGGTCCATTACTATATTCGTATTCAATAAATTGTGTATTTAATTTTGATTTTCAATAATGTAATATTTACTTAAGTGTTGATTTTTTGCTGGGTTAGGATTGTTTTTTTCTCTATATATGATCGATGGAGCAACCAGAAAATTTATTGAGGGGGTACAAGGGAACACTGTATAGATTAGACGCTGTGAACCACATTGCAAGAAGAATCGCACAAATGGTAAGTGATGTGTCTACTAA
>JASCZI010121092.1:15051-28530 GCA_036250425.1 Stylosanthes scabra | reverse complement strand
TCAAACTCGTCTACAGGATCATCATCAGGACCACCTTGAAACCCATGAGACCCTATATCCATTGCGCCCAAGTTAAGCATCCTGAAATGTGCTGGATGATCATATGGTCGCCTCAGCTCCGGCTGTGCATATGCGGGTTGCGTCTGTCCGAAATAATTTACCCCTTGCACCTCCTCTTCAGTTTCATCGTCTTCTTTGTCGCCATCCTCCTCCTCTTGCGGGACATCCTCTGGCTCATTATCTACTCCATCATCATCAGAATCATGATTAAGATGATACGGATGGGTGGTTGGATCTCCAATCACAGATTCATCATGACTATCGACCACATCCGCTACTACTTGATCTGTAAATGGGATAGAACCCTCGCTACTGCCCTCGGGCATCCTGTTCAGATCCAGCATTGACCGCCTTATATTTCTTGCCACTCCCCCACCAGATTGTGAGTCAGCCTCCGAGTCATTCCCCTTATCGATTAGAACAGCATATAACTCCAACAGGGGAACTGTCCCTAAATGTAAATGCCAGCTACGGATTAGTACAACGTCTCTATTGTAACGTAGACGAAATCTACAAAATTAAATTCAACAAAAACCTATTACAAAAAAATTAATCCACAAATAACCAACGCAACAACATTATGAATTTATTTATGAAAATACCTTTTGAAGTGAAAGGTCCCATCCACTACGTGCGGATATCTGTAGTAAACTTTTTGGACTCGTTTTCTGTGCTCTTGCCCAATGCAGTGCAGAATAAATTCTTTAAACTGTTGTAAATCCATCTCTGTATTTGGCCAACAAACAAATATTGGTTGATGGCAACTAAAAACATCATTCCCCTCTTGATCTTTTCTTATTTGACCAGCATAATGTATAGAAATTAATATTTTATCACCCATACTAGTCAAAAATTATGAAAACAAAAGAAAAAATTCGCATACGTTAGAGAATGGAGAAGAGAGGGGGTAGAGTGAGAAAGGGATTGAAGATATGTGAGTAGTGAGGGCTATGGGGTCGTATTTATAGAAGGAGCTAGTACCAAGTTCGCCTGATAGAGTGGCACAGTAGGGTTGAGCTTCAAGTTCGCCAATCAAAATGGCAGACAACATGATGTTCGCTTATTAAACTGGCGAACTTGGTGTAGGATTCACTTTTTTGCACCAAGTTCGCCCCACTCTGAGGAGAACTTTCTTTTTTAACCTAGTCTGCCACAGAGTTGGGCGAACATGCTGCAGGCGCCAAAAAAAAAAGTTGGATCCTAGTAATTAAAAACAGAATGATTTATTTCTGGAAATAAAAATTTGTTTTATTTTATTTCAGAAAATTTTCACTTATTCTTTAGATAGATGCTCAAGGACTTAAAAGTGTAAAAATTCATTTCAATTTTATTTAAGCACAAACGTTTTAACATATTTGAAAAACACAATTTTCTCCATGACAAATATTAGTAATGTTGGAATTACTAGGACTGTGTATGGACACATGTCTCCCACTAAACATTTTCAGGATTTTATTAGCAAAATTATATAAATAAATTGATAGTATTATTATTTTATCTGATGTTTTTTTTTTTGGACAAAATTATTTTATCTGATTGACTAAGTATAATAATGTATTTACACTGTAGAGGTTAAACTTGCTCTTGTATTTTATTTTTATACAACGTCCCCCCAAAAAAAAAGAAACAGAAATATTTGACCCAGGAGCCTCTCTTAAAGCACAATATCACACAAAAATTTGTTTTGGTAATCTAAGGGGACTAAGCCCAAATATTAACTTACAAATTATTTCCAAACCCAAATTCCTAAGTCTCTCCTCCAACCACCATAGTAAGCAATGTTCAAAAAAAAAAAATCAGAATATAACATTATCCTTTCACTGAAAAATCCATTTCGATTTGTCAACAAATAAAAGAAGCTTCACATATTCACATTCACATCACATAGAGGATTAGAAGGATAAACCAAGTAGGCCTCAGCTTGAGTTAATTTCTTTGGTCAAGGCCCTCAGCTTGCTTAATAACTTTTGGAAGTGTTTTTGTCAAGGACCATAGTATACTTTCGAGCATCAATATTGAAAGTCCATGTTCAACAAATGTATATGTATGTCCAAAAAACAAACATATATAACATGATCACGATACCAAAAAAAAAGTAACATGAGGTCGAAAACGAAAACTCCATCATACACTAATGCCTAGGATTGAAGGCTGTGTAATCCAACTGACAAAAAAAAGAAAATCCATCCAAAAAAACTTTTTGTAAATAATAACGATAAGCTCTTTACCAGTTAATAATAATATAAATAAATAAATAAAAAGAAAAACAAAAATAACTTTGATTATATATGTTAGAACATATTTATAATACTTATGTTATAGGTCCTAACGACTATTTTACTTAAAAAGTGTCTTTTAAATTAAAGTAGTGTTTTTGAACTATTTAATCACGCTTTTAAATTTTAAAAATAAAAGAAAAAGTGTTACTAAAATTAAAAAAATATTACCTTAAGTTTAGTAATATTTGTATAACCATCATAATTATAAGCATCATAGACTCGACTATTTTTCTTATAGGCGGTTATAGTAGTTAGAATAGAACATTTTTTCTGTTATTCCATTTCATGCAAAGTAATTAGTTACAACTCAGTAAGTTCTGATAGTAGTTGTATTAGTTAACAGCATCACTAGAATTGTATATATAAGAGTATATTTAATGGTGAGTTTTAATTTAATATTAATTTGAGTTTCAATGACACTTCAATATTTATGGGACCATACCTTATTTGATATCATATTTGAAATAGTATCTCTAATGCTTAGTTTTAATTTAATATTAAGTTAGATCTAACACAATACTATTTATTAAGTTAAACTAACGTGTATTAAATGAGTTATATAAGTAGCATATTTTAATTGATATTTCTTTAAAGTGGTATCAACTTAGTGATACCAAGTTGATACCGATATTACTTTTAAACTTTCTTCCAATACATAATAAGGTATCAATTCAATTTATTTGTGTTTTCAAGAAGAATTAATATTTAAAAAGTGCATCATTGGAGATGCTCTAATGACTCTTAAAAGTACAGTAAGGTTAGAAGCTTTCAATATTGCTTTCACTCTTCTTGTAATGGTTTTTCTTCCATCACAATTAATGTAGAGTGTTTTCTTCAATTGAGCATGAGTTTGAGCCTATTGTTCAGATCAAATTCTTTTTTCCGATACATAGTTTTGATATGGTATCAAGAGAGAACTCTATTGTGCCATTCTGATCTCAATATTTTCACACCTCCTGAAGTTTCAAGACCTGACTTCTCTACCTACGGATTTTGCATAAACTCGAAGTTCTTCAATTTTGATTTGATTTTTTTTATTCAATTTTTCCTGTGATCTATATATGCACATTACTTGTTCATCTGTTCTTGAATCCATACCATATAGATTAATGAGAGCGCTCTTCTTGATCAAGAATCTTGAGCGAGGATAGCGTGTTCTGGCAACGGAAGCAAGAGAAGGTAAATAAGATCAAATTTGTTCTTGAACTCATCCGATAGAAATTGATGAGAGTGTCGTTCTTATCCAAAGCTTTTGATGAGTAAGAATAACGTGGTCCGATCAACGATATCAAGAACAGAGAAGCAACGAATTCATGGAGGAAGTGTCCATTGGGTCAAGCTTAGGAAGTGTAGCACATAACAACATGCAAGATCCAGTTGTTACGGCGATCAGTAACCCGATGAGCCCCTATTTTGTATTTGAGTTAAAGCCCAGGTCAAATGCTTATTTCGACGCAGTTAACAGAGCAGAAATATCATTTTTGGGCGCAAGCCATGACCATGGCATTAGATTCAAAGAATAAACTAGGATTCTTAGATGGCTCAGTGGAAGAACCTATCATTAGAGATCCAATGAAGACAGTTTGGGAGCACAACATGTTTCTTAGGAATTAGATAGGGAAAAGTATGTTTTTGGTCACAAACGTTCATTGATAAAATTAAATTGGTCATACTCGTTTTTTTTTTTTTTACCAAAAATGATCACAAACGTTCATTCACTTTTTTAAAATGGACCTTTGTGACATTTTTTCCCTTTCATACGAAAACAACAAGGCTTATTATAGCAATGTTTTTATTCTTACAAAATTATATCTCACTCCTTTAATTATTGAATATTTTAACAAGTAACCTCTCATTTTTTTAATTTTACAAATCCTATCTCATCCTCTTCTTGTTCAAGTCGTCACTGCAAGTCTTGAACCTTCTTCATTGATTGAACTCACATACACCATGCCATGGAAAAACACCACCACCATGATCACATGGAACCAATTTCCCAATAATACCATGTATGTTCTCTTAGATAAACCAATAATAGAAACTGCATCAAGGTGTGGTCTTTTTGCTATTAAGTTAAACCACTTACAAATCAGAAGAAACTGCAATCACGCCAAAAGAAATAAACATAAGAACAATATTTTCCAAAGTGTGAACACTGGAAAATTCAGATTATTTAAAAAGGTTCAAGACAAAACAGAAAATGACAGAGGAAAAACACTAAAAACAAAAACAGCAATAGAACCAATAACAAGAAATAAAATTACCGTGTTGTGAAAGGAAGAGCAAAAAAATTAGGGCGACGAATTCCGACGAGTTCAATGGCGGCGGAGAAAGCTTCGATGTCGTTCTCTCTCTTTTTCTCTTCAAGTTCGGATCTCTCTCCCTCAACGCGTCTCTCTCTTTTTCAGAACGTGGCAATAACAACTACTTCCGGCGACGGCACCTTCATCAACGGCGACGACGGAAGCTCAACGGAGGAATGGCAACGGTGGTGGAGTCTTCGTTCCCTTCTCTTTGTCTCTCTCTTCCTTCGATTCTCTTCAATTCTCTTTCTCTTTCTTGATTTCTCTCGGTCTTTCTCTTCTCTCTGGCAACAGCGGCGGCGGCAGTAGTGGATGCCGCCGGCGCCACCTTCTTCTTTCTCTTTCCATCTTCTTGTGTGGGTGATAAATGAACCGGGGTTAATGTTGTGTTTTTGTTTGCTAGGATTTGAGTGGGTGGTGTGTGAGAAACGGCTGTGAGGATGAGTGTTTAGGAGTTAGTGGCTGTTGGGTGTTGTGTGGGTGTTAGGTTAATTAGGGCTTAGATGTAATTTGGGGTAAATGTGGGATTTAGAGAAATTGAAGGGTAATAGCTTAATTTAATAAAAATACATCTTAAGGGTGAATTCATAAAATTTGGGTTGTTACAACTAAGAAATAAGAGGGCAAAATCGTAAATTAGCCTACTTTGAAAAAAAGTCAAACGTTTGTGATCATTTTTAGTAAAAAAAATGAATATGACCAAATTGATTTTACCTATAGATGTGTGTGACCAAAAACATACTTTTCCCAATTAGATACTTAGATGCTTAAGCACAGAGATTGCACAGTGTGTGATGTTTGTGAAGAAAGCAAGAGATCTATGGATTGAGTTGAAACAACGATTCTCTCAAGGAAATCACATGCGACTAGCATGCATATTTAAACAAAGAATTATATTCATTGCGCCAAGGTACAAACTGTATCACATCTTTCTTTAATCAATTAAAGAAGATTTAGAGTGAGATAGAGAATTTCAGACCGATTAATCCATGTCCATGTGGACTGCAGTGTGCTTGCAAAGAATATTGTGAACAAGATTTTATCATGAGGTTCTTGAAGGACCTTAATGATAAATTTTCAGGAGTTAGATCACAAGTGCTACTATTAGATCCACTTCCTCCAATCAACAAGGTTTTCGGGCTAATTGTGCAACAAGAAAGACAGCTTAGCTTAGGCTTCAGTGACGAACCTAAAGCTTTGGTGGTAGCAAGCTATGGTCGTGGAAACCCGAACCCTACTCAAGGCATAAGTAAAGCCTTCACCAAACCCAAATTTGGCAGAAACAATACTAAGATGTGTTCTTATTGTGGCAAGACCTGATATACAGTTGAGACGTGCTACAAAAAATATGGTTACCTTCCCAATTAAAAGAAGTGGGGAGCTATGGTTGTCAATTTGGTTTCCTCATCAGATGAGGAAGATAATTATGGGAAACAACTTCAACAGTTTTCAGAACTTAGCCTTAGCCAATATCAAATACAAGGACTAATGACCTTGCTTCAATCTCAAATGTAACATGCTTTAAATAGTTCGTCAACTCTCTCACACAACATAAACCAAGTCACCATGATCCAAAAAGAAAAGGAGCACGTGTCGAGTATCAAACTATAGTACTTAATTGTTCACCAAAATATTTTTAAATGACTTCTTTTTCTTTTAATTGGATATTAAATTCAGGTGCCACTGACCAACCATGTGTGTAGTTCTTTAGATGTCTTTGTCTCTTATAAGCGTATGCAACCAATTCGAGTCAAGCTTCCCGATGGTTCTCAAATCATTTCTGATACTTCTGGTTCTGTCCGCTTCACAGAAAAATTATACCTCACAAATGTCCTATATTTGCCTGTTAGCAAGCTCACTCTATCATTCTGTTAAGTTCAAAGTTAATATTGAAAATTTGATGATGACAAACATTAGTTGGGTTATGGATTGATAGCGCAAATGTGTTAGTGTATTTTGATGTGTGTATTTCGTGTTGCAGGCCCAAATGAATATAATAAGCAAAGTGGACTTGATTCAAAATCTTGGAGATTAAGTAATGTTCATAAAGGAAAAATTTGGAGTAGCAAACAAATTGGGCAACAAGAATGATCCAACGCAAGAATGATGAACAAGCAATAATCAACGGACAAGATGCTACTTTCTTGAGTGCTCATCAAGTCAAATTCAACTATAAATAAAGGAGGATTTCCAGCAGCTAAAACACACAACTACAACATATTTTCTCATCTTTTCTAAGAATGCTTAAAGCTTTATTCTTCTCTATTTGTTTTCTTGCTTAGCCTTAGTTTTTGTTTATCATATATATCATAAAAGGCAAAGTGAGAGAGATTCAAAAGCGACATTTATTTTTGTAAGAGATACAACTAGGTTGTTAGTTGTGAGAAAATTCTTAAATGAGTGAAGTTTAGGTGTTAGAGACAAAGTTCTAAGTGAGTGAAGCGTAGGTGTTGTTAGTCTTGAGAGTGGAGTGTGTTCTCAAGCATGGGTGTTTGTACTCGAACAAAGTATAGTGGAAATTTCACCATTGTGAGTGGTGGAGACTGGACGTAGATCTCAAGTGGGGAGATCGAACCAGTATATATCGTGGTATCCTTCTTCTACTCTATCTCTTTTAAGTTTGTTTGTTGTTTTGTTGTTAAGAGACAAAATCGAGTTTTATCTCCTGATTTCGCTGCAGTTTTATCTCCTAATTTAAAAAAGTATTTACATTCCTTGATTTACCCCTCTCAAGGAATCTTCACACTCAAATGTCTATGTTTGTTTTTTTATATCGATTGTGATATTAAGGATCAACAAACCAAGAAGAGGATTTGATATGGTAAAGAAAAGTATGACTCTATGAATTGCAAGACATATCCAATATTTGCTGCAAGTCTTCAATAAATCTAGTGGTAGATGATTTTTTATCCTCAGTGTGATATTTGTTCACTAGCTTAGTAAAAGAAATTACCTTTAAAATTTTGCACAATAAAAACTAAATTAGCACTTGAATTTTTTCATGTAGATATTTGGGGTCTAAATGTTACACATTCCATACACTTAACTTTTTTGTGTAGATTATTCATAAGGAGTCACAAAAATATTTTGTACTCCCAAGAATACTCAACCAACAATCACGATATCTTTTTAAAAAAAAAATTATGATAGAAAAAATAAGTTAAAAAAACATTAAGATATATAATATCATTAAATTAAATAAATGAAATTTATAGGTCTATTTTAATATATTAAAGGATACTTGTTTATTATAATATTAGACATTACTCCTAATCTATTCTAAAATGATGTATAAGTTAAAAAAAAAATAGATTAAGGAATAAATATTGAACATATTTCTTTATTTAAGAATAAAAAAAATTAACCAATAAAATTAATTTAATAAAATTAATTTTTTTAAAATAAAGAACTACTTCTATTTTTTTTAAAGAATTTTGGGAGTCATGGCCACGCATTGCTTCCACATGTTCGGTCTTGTTATTTATTTACTATAAACCTTAAAATTGTATTTAACATAATATTTATGAGGTACCTAAGCTTGCTATCACTTCGGATTGGGGCGCCTTTGCGCTTAACGCATCCATGTAGGAGGCGCACTTCGCAAACTGGTTTTTTTCACGCTTTTGCTTTATGCGTTGGTGCCTCCAGCACTGAAAGCGCTTCCTGCTTTTATGCCTCCACGTGGAAGACGCCCAACGCTCTGGCGCCTCCGAATCAGCAGCGATAAAAAAAAAGTCAGCTGCCACCGTGATAAAACGGAGACAAATGGATCAATAATTTTAAAACGAGAACATTATGAAATTAAATTTTAAAACAACGGTATTTGAGTAAATTAATCAAACTTTCTTTAACTAACTGTCCAATTCATATTAAGATCAACCAATTCACTCCCCTCTCTCCTTTCATTTAGCAGTCCCACTCACTCTTCGTAATTTTGTGACTTTCTTAATTTTATTCATATAATAAATAATATATTAAAATTTAATTTTTTTTCTCATAAAATGTGTACATAACATTATCAATAATTCTATGTGAATAAGTAATTTTGGCCAACTAAATACAACCAAGTGATTATTTATATACTAAATAGAAGACTATTTTATTCGGTGTAAAATATAACTTTATTTAGGTACACTTTTTTATATTATTTGACACTGAAATAATATTCTATTTAGTATAAAAATAAATCACTTAGTTACACTTAGTTAGTTAAAACCACTTGTTCAAATAGCATTACCCTTAAATTATTTTCCACCGCTAATTTTTAGATGAAAACTCACGTATATTTAATTTCATAAAAAGTTGACATTTTATTATCGTTAAATAATAATTTAATAAAATATGTCAAATTATTTAACACTTATTAATAAACAATTTCATGTAAACTCGATCGTACTTAAGTATTCACCATTCTTGTTAACCTAGTAGCATGGTTGTCAAACTCTAGTGTTAACTCTTAAACTCTTACGAGTTTAGGAAGTGGAATCGAGTTAACTCGACATTAAACTCGCACCTCGGTAAACTCGGCTGAACTCGTGTAAACTCGGGTAAACTCGCTCAAACTCGCGAGTTTACGAGCGAGTCAATGAGTTTGAATTTGACCCAATTTTGCCAAAAATATCGTCATATTGCCAAAAAAGAAGACTTTCTCTTAAGAGTTAGAGTTACAAAATTGTTGACATACTCACACTCACTCCTCTTTGCACTCAATTTGTGTCTCGTGTGTTATATGTTATTGTACTTGTTGCATAATTGATAATTTTCATTTGAATCATAAATATATATAATAGTTTAACTTATTATGTGCTTTAAAATGAAAAATTTTTAGTTTTAAATACCTAGATTTAAGATTATGTATGATATATTTTTGTTTTTATATAATGGGTAAACTCGTACGAGTTTACGAGTTAACTCGCGAGTCGAGTTTAGGTCAGCTCTACGAATTTACTTAAACTTGCGAGTTTGACAACCTAGCCTAGTAGTGTGATCCATCCTTGGAAATGCCCATCTCTTTCATAATTCATGATTCCATTTAAAAAAAAAAAAATTATCCCCTGTTATGGTTCTCATCCTGGTTTCGGCAATTGAATTTTCTTTTGTTTCCAATGAGCATCAATAATCAGATTTCATCAGAATATGAATTCAAGTATTTAACTTTAAGAAAATTAGTAATTTTTATTCTTTAATTTAAATAATAAATCTTGGTACTCTAAATTATGGATATATGAATATATATGTGAACAAAGTAAAGAAAATCGAGATTTTATGTGGAATCAAAAAATAAATTAAAATGTAAAAACGTGAAATCGCTGAAAAATTTAAATCGTAAAATCGTATGACTTAGTATAAATTGTGTAAAATCGATTAACTCATTACAAATCATAATATTGAAAGATTTTAAAAGTTTAATCGAGATTCTAGCTAATTCTCGTCCAATAAACTTTACATTCTAACGAACATACAGATTGATATTATTCTTGTGCCAGGCATTATAACATCAAATCAAATAATAATGAATCTATCTTGATAAAAAAAATCCTGAAGTTTGTCCCGTTGCTTGCAAATTAAGGCAAAAAATAAAAATAAATAAATAGCATCAGAATCTGAGTCGCAAATCCAATCCATCCAATGACACATAACAATAATAACGTGTTGTGTGCTGTATTATATATATGCATGTAGAATTGTAGATTATTTGAAACTTAAATTTTTATTTTTCTAATAATTTTTTTAATTTATAATATTAACGTGTCCTCTTAAGATACAAGATAGATAAACCTATAAAATAAATAATCATTCAATAATAATAATAATAATAATAATAATAGATGCACAAAAAATTATATTATAAAAGAAACAAATATTAATCCTTCATGTGTTTGAGAAAAAAAAAATAACCATCATAATACACTTTAACGTTAATATTAACACTGTCCTTCATAAAAATTCAAAGAAAAAAACATAAAAAATCAAGAATGTATAGTTAAATTTTTATTGGGTATACTTTAATCCATAGTCCCTACACTAATGAAAAAATCAATAAACAAATAGTTTAGACATTTTAGAAACCAAGTTAAACATTAACTTGTAATTATTATTATTATTATTTTATAATTTTAATAATATTTTAGGTGAGATTAATTACTTTTAATAATTACATTATACTCACAATGCTAATTACATTACGGACAATTATTGAAGCCCACCGTTACTCTCACAACTACAACAGTCTTTCTATCCATCTCCTTGGGTGGGTCATCAACAACATAAGTGATAAGCCTAACCCACTTAACTGGATACCTCTTCATTTACTATACTACCCCACCCTTATAATACCGGAAGCTGTTCTGATGTTCCGTTGTACTTTTGCGGAACATCAATGTATCAAGCGTTTCAACCAGTAAGATATAAAATAAAAAATTCAGACCGCCAAGATCGATAGAAGATGCCTTCATGAACATCAATCCAATAAAATACATGGAAGGCACTCAAACGGTGCAGTAGCCAGTAGGTGATATGTACGTCTTTGTATCAGATGTCAATTGTACCCCAATAAAATTAGAATGGGAGCCAAGTCCCATCTGGCGCCGGTGGCTACATTGGCATATCTTTGGGTGGGTCTGTCTGCATTATCATTTATGTTTTTTTTTATAACTCTCGAACAAAAATGAAAAAAAAAAAATTTCATGATTACAAGGGTGGTGATTGAACAAAATACGTTTGTCCAAAAACAAAAAAAAAGAACGTCAAAAATAATAATGGTAATAACGTAAATTAAATGTTGTAATTAGACACCCAAAAATATATACAAAGAAATAAAAAATGTTGTAATTATGACATTGTGAGAAAAAATAATGAATTTTGAAAATAATTCATTTTGACGTAATATATATATATTAGCATTTGTCACAATCTCAAAAAATTTTCTGTGAAGATAAAAATACATTAAAATAAACTTTGTTAAATAGTTTTTTACATTGTATATAATGCAATCTGAAAATTGAAAAGAATATTAGTACATAACTTTTATTTCTGAAAAACTCTTTATCATATATAATTTATTATAATTTTTTTTTGCTATTTCCAAAACTTGAATGCATGCAAATGTTTTAGCTAAATTATAAACAACTTATCATTCAACTCAATTTTTTATTATTTTTAATCACCTTTAATAAATAAAAAATTGAATCAATAAACATGTTAACGCCGATAATATACTAGCATTAACTTTTTGTATAATATCATTACTACTTAATAATTATTTTATTGAGTAGATTTATTAATTTTTTTAGTTTTGATAATAAATCAAATTTAATAAGATAAATATTGTTGCATGTTAAGTTTAGTGAAATATAATTTCTTTTTCACTTAAATATAAAAAATATTTTGTAATTTATGTATGGAAAAGATAATACAATAATAAGAAAACATACATACACTTATATATAATTATATTACTATTTATCAAAATACATTACTTAATACATTGACATACCAATGTCTCTAATATCAATGTTCGATGAAGGATAGCTATGCACTCCACAAATTCTAATGGATATTCCTAATTATTTTTTAAAACTGGTCCAGCAATAAGACAACTATAAAGCAAAACTATGGCTCCCTTTCACACCTGGTCAATATGGACAAAGCACATGTTCTAGCGGGGATAAAGTAGTACATACATGCTGATATTGTCCGTACACGGAACACCAAGTTCCGCAAATACAAGACGGGAAAATTGTCCGTACACGGAACACCAAGTTCCGCAAAAGTGAGACGGTACACTTGATAATTTTCCTATAACCACACTTATCTGCCTTTCCGTACTCTCACTCTTCTGCGACACTCAATCCAACATACCCACCTTTCCACATGTCATCTCATTACTGGCCACTCATTATTTTAGCCATGTTGGGCAGAGAAACTCACGCCACCAGAGATGTGGCATATATATATATATATAAAATAAAACTCATGAAATGCTTTCTATGTAATATAAGTATCTAATTTATTTTCAATGGGTTTAAATAAGACACATGCTGCAATGCAATTAGAATCATGATTGAAATTAAATGCCGCCACATCATTCATACACTTAGGCATATACCTAGCTAGGCAGAACGCGAAGAGAATTGAATTTGATTTGTTGAAAACATATTCGACGAGGCATTTACCATGGCAAATAAGTTCTTTAAAGTTAAACTCCGGCTAAAAATTTGTTGTCCTAGTGATATTTTCATGACCTTGTGCTAATACTAACATAGTCATAACACTAGAGCAACACATTTTTTCATGTCACTTGATGCCATAACACTTCTTTATGCTATAGATTATGAGTATTAGATATTATGTGTATTAGTGTTTCTAATATCTGGCATGCTTGAGTTTTAGCTAAATGCACTCAATTTATAGGTGGATGTAGGTATATTTTTTAACAACCTTTCCTTATTATTAGTGTAAAAAATGCATTGATGTAAATCATAAATAATTAATAAATGAATAATGTTAAATCTTTGAAATTAAATTTATATTGAACATATTAATGTCCAGATTATTTTCTGTTAATGTTTTTTTATCTAATATAGAAATATCAAGATAGAACAATATTTTTTTTTTATCAATATTACTATATTACCCAACATTTTAGGCCAACATATTCTTTTATATTATTTATCATAAAATTACTTATCCCAAAATGTTAAACTAATAGGAAGAAACAGTACGAATGATTATATCCCTAAGACGCCATTTCACGTAATACTGACTTTTTTGGACTTGCATGTATATTTCCTTATGCTTTCTTTTTCTTTTATTTATCCTTATGTTTGAATACTTTC
>JASCZI010121091.1:24210-46118 GCA_036250425.1 Stylosanthes scabra | reverse complement strand
AACCTCGGAAGTAAAAAGAAATAAGCTTTAAAGTGGCTTAGAGTATTCTTACTAGTTTTGGGGTAAAAAGGGTAAAAGTGTCATTTAATAAAAGTTGTTTTCAAAAATGTTTTTAAGGGGACTTAATATGTGTCTAATAAACTTAAATATAAAATTTCACCTTAAAATAATAAAGTTAACTTAGGTAAATAAATTAATTACCTAGACTAGCTAAAACCGAACCGGGTATAAGGGCCTCAAGGGCAGTTTAGTCATTTCAAAAATATCTTTTGTTAAAACTGTTTTTACTGGAGGTAAAGGGATGTATTAGTGACGAAATGCAACTTGTTTGACCTTCATAGGTTTTGAAACGAAATAGTTATAAATATTTTCGTAAACTAGTGCATTTCGGTTTTTAAGGGAAAATGGTAAGGGCAGAATTGTCATTTAATTTAATATATGGAAAAACTGTTTTTACAGTGGGTAGATATAAGTTTTAGAAGATGAATGGCTTTGGTTTGAGTCAAAAAGGATTTAAAATGGATTTTCTATGCGAGTTTTAGTAAACTAACGTTATTTCGGTATTTTGGAAAAATGACACGATGGTAAAAATGGGATTTAAATCAAGTGCCTTAATTCTGGATTTTCTCTAAAGAAATAACTTTTAAGAATATAAAATAAGATGTTGAGATATATATAATAAGCTAAATAAAATATTCCAAGAGAACGGTTAGTTTTGAAGCTAGCCTCTAATAAAAATGATGATAATTACAATGAAAAGTATAAAAGGGTTAATGAAGATAATAATGTTAATGAAAGTGATACTAAATAATAAAAGATAATGGCTTAGAAAATAAATTATGTTTTTGAGAAATTATATTTATTAGTATTTATAATATGAGAAAGGGCTTTTGAAAACTATAACATATGTAAATAAGTATATGCTTAATAAGAGAAGAATAAAAGGCTTATTCTAAATATGATAAGTATTATACTCCTAAGTTATATACAAAAGAATCCCTATGAGGTTTTGGAAAACAAAGTATCTTATTATAAAAGTAAAGCCAAAAGTATTTTGATATGATAATAAGCTAAGTACTAAAGAATGATAAATATATTTGAATAAAATATATTTATATATTTATATGGCTATTAAGAAAAGCCTTTGAAAAGAGTCTAAAGAGATATATGATCATAAGCTACTAATAATATAACCTAAGTGCAAAGATTATCAACCTACAATAGAAAGGAAGACAAGTCAAACAGTGGATTAGCTACAGTATAAGTAGGTGATACGAAGAGCAATGGTGGACGCGTGTCCCATGGAAAGTTGTGAAGCTATTTTTGTGCGGGCCTTTCACGCGGCATTTGCGGTTCATTTCTTTTGAAATGAGAAGGAAGTAGTAATATTTATTTCGAATTTTAGAAATGTTAAAACCAAAAATAACGTGGAGGAGCTCTTTTATTCGCTGGACGGTAGAGTTTGTGTAACTCAGCAATCCCGAAACCAGTATATATAAAGAGGAAACTGGATGCTGATTGGCTTATTGTAGTTAAGCCTGGATTGAGTAGGTGTTTAGTGGCTGGTTACAGAAGTTGTCCGTCGGGTAAAAGCTGTGATCGGATTTCGGTGCTAATTCTTTGCTATCTCTGGTTAATGTATCTATTTATATCAATGTATGTGGGAAAGGTTTCAGTTGATATCTTGCACAAAGAAAGAAGGAGAGAAAGAAGGGAAAAAAAATCAATTACTCTTCTGTTGTTAGGTCATTCTCGAAACAGGGTTGGGTTGAAATGGCTTCTAGAAATGGGGTATCTGCCTCGGGTGAGCATGGTGATCGAGTGGCTGATATCCGACCGGCGAGCATCTACTGTAAGTTGGTAGTGGCGGTAGTCCGACTGTATGAATTGCCAAACCAATGGATTTCGAAGGATGCCACTAGCATTGAGATGGTTCTTCAAGATCGAGAGGTAATTTTCTGTTTCTAGAGGTGTTAAGTATGTTTTCTTTTGCCTGTATAGTATCCCCAGAATTATGTGTTCTAACGTAGAAAGTAAATTTTTTTGGAATTTTAACATCTAGGGGGATCGTATCCATTGTTCGATCGTCAGAGGCCATGTGGGTATGTTCAAAACTGTGATCCGCGAGAATGGGATTTACTCAATGCAGAATTTCGTGATTCACAGGAATGTGAAACCACCGAAAACAACACCTCATCAGTATAAGCTCAGCTTTTATGGGAAGACAGAAGTAAGAACTATTGCCAGCACTCCCTTTGAGTTTAGCCGTTTTCGTTTCATGCCCTTTCCTGATATTGAGGCCATGTCGGGGCAGAATGATCCGCATCATATAGGTTACTCCCAACCAAACTGGAAATTTCAATTTTTACCTGGTTGGAATTTTTGCCCGTGTTGTCTATCTGAAATTGGTGATTTTTTATGTGTTATCAAATTGCATTGGTTACGTTGTAGCCAAGGAAGACCCAAAAGATATGCTAACGAAAACTGGGCAGCAAACCCGTTGCATGACCCTGTATCTGGAGGATTTAGAGTGTGTTTCCTGGTTTTCCCTTTTAAGGCTTCGTTTGTTAATGCTTACTTGATTTGTCATGCTGTGTCTGATGTTGATTATACAATTTGTATGATTCTGTTCTTAGGAGGAACAAGATTAAGTGTACAGTTTTTGGGGATATGGTTGGCAAACTGGTTCAGTTAGCTGCTAGGGATGATATTCAGTCTTTGATTGTGGTTGCTCAGCTATTCAAGCCGAGTGTCTATCTGAATGAAAGCTATATTCAGAACACCCGTTACATTTCTCAGGTTTTCCTAAATCCAGACTTTCCGGAAGTCAATGAAATTAAAATGAGGTTGGTCAAATAGTGGTTTTGTCATTGTGAATCTCATTTGTTATGCAGGACAACAAGTAAAGTTGGTGTTGTTTTATTTTCTTTTTCAGCTTATTGGCACAGGGTGAAGCTGCCACACAAGGGATTGCACATGTTGAGTCCCAGCCCCAATACTCAGTTGAGGGTGAGTTAGAGGGTGGTGCCTGTACAATCACATCCATTGATGATGTTATGAACCTAACTGAGGTTAGTGTATCTATGTCTTCATTTGTTTTCACAGGTAACCTAAGGCTATATTAGCTCCTCATGTGGGTTTCTGTTTTTTACATGTTGAAGGAGACATCTTGCTGGATCCTGGCAAAAATTATGTCCGTTGAGTCAACCCCCAATAGTTGGTGCTATCTGTCATGTCATAGATGCTTTAAGAAAGTGCAGGAGGTGAAGAATGGCTATCAATGTCTCAGGTGTAAAAGGATGATTGCAGAACCAAGTCTCAGGTACTGAAACCCTAATTTAATTTGTTTATGCATATAAGTTGTGAAGCTGCAATAGTCGTTGCGAACTTAAATTTGTTTCCGATTGTGTAGGTATCGCCTACATCTGATTGTTGCTGATAGTACTGGTTGCTTGAATCTTATGATGTGGAATGATGAGGCCAAGCTAATAATTGGGAAATCTGCTAAGGAAGTTATAGCTTCAGAGGTAATGCTCTTATGAAACTTTAAATTATATTTGATGTGTTATACAATTTTTGGTGTCCTGTCCTTATGTTTTCTGGTTGTTTTGGTTTGGTTAAATATGCAGAAAGGGAAATCTGTTAATTCACTCCCTAAGGCATTTGATTTAATTCTGGAGAAGAAGTTCCTGTTTAAGTTGGAAGTATCCTTTCAGAATGTCAATTCAATTGATTACCTCTATAGTGTTGAAAAGATCTGTCAAGATGAGGCACTTATTGCCATATATGCACCACAATGTCCATCGGAAATTCAAGTGTCTGATGCCATTGAATTCAGATTCACATACATTTTTATCATGTCAATACCATCTGCAGTTTGCCTTAGTTTGATAATTCCTTTTTGCTTTTTAGGGTATCGATCATAGTTTGTCTGGCGTGCAGCAAAAGACTTTCTCTGTGGAAGCTGAATCAGAGGAACCTGGCATTGGAATTGTGTCTCTATCAAAGGTAATAAATCTTTGTGCCATGCAAAATGTTGTTGCTGTTGAAGTTATTTAGAGACTTGAGACAAATTATTTCAAACTGCAGGATTCAAATTCACAGGATCTTATTGAGGATGTTGATGGAACTCCTGCAAAACCAGCTACTGAGGATTCCATTCCTGCTGCTGGTTTGAGTGGATTGGCAAGCCCAGGGATGAATGGATCGAGTAATAGACCTCCTCGGCGCACGGCTACAAAGAGGAAGTTTGATTAGTTTGGGGGGTTAGTTGCTCTCAAGTAGGAGGTATGCATTTTGGCTTGGGTATTTTGATGTGGTGGGATATGTAATATATAAGTTGTGAATATGTGTGTGGTTATTTTGACTGCCCTTTGTGAACACAGGCAGATAGTTTTTTTGAATTCCTTAGTTGGATATGTGTTGGGTTTGTACAAAGCATGAAACTTCAATTAGAACTTCAATGTAGGGGGATCTATTGTGTAACTGTTAAAGTTTACAAAAAAATGTCATCACCCTGGATATGTGATATATTAATTTACCTTTAGGAAGATCTTATTTATTCTCAACATGTTAGTTGATCATATATATTTGAATGATTACACGGTTTTAGTTAATGGAGAGAATGGAATTTGCAATCATAACGGAAGTTTTCTTTCTATAATAAGAACCAACCTTCTCTGTTGGATTGAAGTCTTGCTTTATATTTCAACTCAATCTGCTCTTAAGTTTGCATTGATATTTTACTCTCCTATTGAATGGTTGTTCCTGTTTATACTTTCACTTGCTCTTCACGATTGAGTTCTTTGCTGAATAAGTTGATATCTCCAATCGAATATCAACATTGAAGTAACAATACATAGAACACTTATATGCATGCATTATTATGTGACAATTCAGCCTCTGTTTTGTAACTTTGAGTTATACTCAACATGTGTTGAATTTTTTCTTTTCTTACAATGCTTTAAACAAAGTTGAAACAAAATCAGAATTTGACTATATATTAGTAGCTATCACTAAACCAGTCTTTGTTAAGGGTTGATACAATACATGCATGTCACTTGCTGTCATTTTGTTTTGGTTGATACAGGAATTGGAATTTGTTTTGGTTAACACATTCCAATTGGTGAAGCAGGTGGGTTTTAAATCAGCTTTCACTATGGACTTCTCCCTTGCTGTTTGAGAAAGAAATCTTTCTACTGTATTGTTAATGTTGATGCTATAGATGCTCACTCATACTGCAATATAATTTCTGTCTTCAATCAATAAAATTCATGTTCACTTTCTGACACAACATCTTTGTGTACTGATCAAAAATAGAAACATGATGTCATGAATATAGTTGAAATTATATAGTTCCAATTCTACGAGTGATCTCCATTCTATGACATTGCATCAATAAGCCAATAAATCAACTTATAATAAATAGATTGTTCGAATCCATTGAGTATAAATGGTAACCACAACCTGTATGATTCAGTTTTCTGAGTAGACTATTAAGGACACAATTTTAGCCCACACTCATTGAATCAGGGTATATTAGAACCAACATCAATACAGCAGAAGAATATAGTATATAATTATAATTAATAATAAATATCCTTTAACCATATTAAGTAATTGTATTCACCAAACTTACTCCCAAAGAACTCATGTCAAGTTACTAACATTAAATTCCCTCCCAGACATTATACAAGTTTGGTGTGGCATTAAGTGAAATGTTAATGCTATAATTTGAGTATAAATACTAATTGCATTTCCCTTTTCCTCTGCATACATGCTTCTCACTCCATTACATCATTTGGTTTCTCTTCATTTCCATAGGCAAATGAGTGTTTTTCTTCACCATGGCAACAACATGCCTTCATTGGGAAAAGACTTGTTGGAGGAAATCTTCCTCCACTTGGATGCTCCAAGCATTTTATCTTGTAGGGCAACCTGTCGCTATTGGCACCAGAAACTCACCTCCTATGAGTTTCTTCTTGCACTAGCTCAGAGATGGCTGGCCAGGGGGTCGCATATCATTCTCCATTTCGGTTTCTCTCCAACTGAACAGTTATCGGTGGAGTGGATTATGAAAATAGATCCTTTTACCGGGGAGGCATTTCCCTTTCACTTCCCCTTCACAATTACACAACGAGGCTGGTTTGATATCATTGGAGTGGAGAATGGATTGTTCTATCTGAGGTACTGTGAAGATGGACGAGAAAGTCAGATTACAGTCTGGAATCCAGCCACGGGTCAGCGTCAGGAACTTGATGATCCCCTGCAACATCACTGTGCTGACTGTGCATATTACTATGCTCTCGCTTACTTTCCGGCAAGTGCTAAATATGCTGTTGTGCATATCTCAAATGATCATGACAACAATGCTCCTGCGATGTTGAGAATATATACTAGCTTTGAAAGAAACTGGAATGTCTAGATTGCATGTCCACCGTTTGTTAGGAGGCTTGATCCATCATGTGTCACTATACAGGGAGTTGTGTATTGGATCACCCATGGTGGCTATGGAGAAGGTGAAGTCCCTCTATACATAGTTTTATTTTCATGTTTCGATTGCACCTTTCATCAGATATTGCTTCCCATGGAGGCTGCTTCTCACTGCAAAGTGTGCTTGGTGCGTCAAGGCCACCTTTGTGTTGCTTCAAACAATCACAATGAAGAAACATTCAGAACAGAAATGTGGCAACTGAGCCAAACGGATGGACTCCCAAACTGGACTCGAATGTACACGTACCAAGGACCTGCTCCAACATATAGACCGTTCTTGATGGTCGAGGAAGATGAAATCCAAATCATGGAGAGGCATATGGGTGTTTTCGGTTTGGAGAATATCAACATTACCCACTTTCACATCACTCGCTATCAGGTTGTAGAGAAAGTGAGACATAATCTTCAGTGGATAGAATATAGCGAGGATGTGACGTTCAGGTCCATTTTCTGTTACTCTCCCACCGTGTTCCTTCCTTAGCTAAAGGTGATGCATCCCATACTGACCATAAACTGATTAAATGATCATTCAGTCGTTAGTTTAGTCTATTTTCATATGTCTTTGATATATAATCAGGTTTACTTGCTGATGTTTTGTCCTGCAGGAACCATGCTATTTGAAGACAATAGTGTTGATGTCATACCACTTTTGATGTCCTTGAAGATTTTGATGGGCAAGGTTAATGGAGATGCTTATATCATAACCTACTCTGAAGCTTCTTATGTTTTTAGTTTCTGTATGCTTTTGTAGTTTTGTTTGTGGGTGCCTTTAGTTAGGGGGCTAACAAGTTAGACTTCTCACTATCAGTGGAAATGTTAATATCAAGTTTATCAGTTTGTCCAGAAATGCTGCTATGTAATTAATGACTCCACCTTTGCTTTTCGAACATTTTCCTTTAATGCTCTATTAATATTTACATTAACAGTGAATTACTGCATTCTTAGTTGCATTACAGCTAGAGTCCACCCTCGTGCCAAGAACCGCACGTTCATAACACTGTGATTTACTTCTTCTCTTTGCATAGATCAATAAGTGACAACAATAAAAAAAATCATTCAGAATATAATATTAAAAACAAAGAAAGAGGGAGAAGTAAGTAACTTGATATGCATGTATTATCGATTTTAGGGCCATATTATAGATTAACGGATCAGACAATTATATCTTTTGGCATTGAATCAGTTATAAAAAACTAATTAAAATACAAATAGCATCTTAAATCCTAGATAATCAATTCAAATTACCCAGCATGGACAAAGACATTTTGTTAGATCTCTTTATCGTATTGGTATGGGCTGGTGGACGAATTGAGATTAAAGGTTATTGTATTTTAATGTATCAGATCTTATTTATTCGGGTTAAGTTTCCAATAGAATTGGTTTTGGGTAATAAGTTTGGCCTTAAGAATTATTGTGTTGTTTTATATTATTTAGAATAATAAAAAATTGGAAGCAGGGACAAATGTGCACATGAATTATTATACAGTGGATAAAAAAACACATGAATTATTTTAATAGCCCAAATGTAAACATGAATGTTTTAATGATCCAAATATACACATGAAATGTTCTAATATGAGACAAAAGTGAACATGAATCTTTCATGTGACCATTTGTCCATTCTTCTAAAAAAAAAAAGTTATTCAACCATCTATTGATGTTTAAGTCAATTGAATTTATTTGTTTTGGAAAAATTTCAATCTTCATTTGGTATACCATTAAAATTTAAAATAATATTTATGTCATTTAATATTTGGGTAAAGCTTCAGTGTTTAGTCTGTTCAATTTAATGGTCCTGAAGGACTTTGAAAGTTGATCTGGGAAACTATTAAAATAATATCTATGTAAATTATATTCAATAAATAGGATTACTTTATTATTGTATTAATAAAAAAATGTAAAAAATAATTAAATTAATAAAATTTGTATTACTATTTTTTTAGTCTAAATTTTGTTTTAATATGATTAAGATCAAACTATGTAATTTTGAAGTAAATTTTTTTGGCGGCCCCCCAAAATATTTGTTTAAGCTCCGCCACTGATTGCATTTATTTAAAAAAAGTTGAGACCCCTATTTTGCATAATTAATTTGAGATGATGTCCTTCTCACCATGTACTCACTGTAATAAATGGCTACACAAACACTTCAATGTCATGTAGAAATCTATAAACATTTTTTTGTTGTGCATTACACATTGGAAACTCTCTTCAATCAATGCCTACTTGAGAAGATAAGTCTTTTTTCCCCTTTGAGGTGACCTTTGATATGATATATATTTAATTTCTGCTGATTTGAATCACCTACCACATTTTCCTAGCTATATCAATTAATGCTTCTAATTACATAGCCATTCAAGACTTAATGAAATAAGCCCAAGAATTCGTTTCCTTACTAAAATATTATCTAATTACAAACTTTTTTTTTTGGTTTTCATTTAAAAGTCATCTTTCCATAAAAGACATGGTATTTTTTCAATCAATGGTGTGCAATGGTCACAAAATTACAAGGATAATCCAGACTAAGAAGAGTGTTTACTGTTACCTGTGCTCATCAATTAGTGCTTGCAGATGACATTGCAGCCTAATATAAATGTGATTGTAGAGATAATGATAAATATATACTGATAACTTTTATTATATATAAATATAAATGTGATAAATATTAGTATAAATTAATATATAAATATATAAATATACATATAAGTATATAAATATAAATATAAATATTGCAATTAGATGTGTGCTATTGCAAGACACTGTACAATTTTTAAATCAAGGCATTTTATTCATCTAAGATGTCCCTGGGCTCCTATTTTACTCTACCAAGGAGGTCAACATGATCACATTGAAGAGTGGGAAACAAAAGGTCTTTATTAATGTGCTATTTCAATCAATGCAGAGAAGATGTACTTCGTGCGGTATATCAGAGAGATAGCTTATCAACTTAATTGAATGCTTTCCATCATTACGCATTGGAGATAGTTCCCATCATAAATATGAGAGAGAATGCAAAGCACTCTCCCTTTCTCTCTGACTGACTTCAACTCTATGAAATGGCATATAAGGTAAAAAAAACTTAAGACCCCTATTTTGCATAATTAATTTGAGATGATGTCCTTCTCACCATGTACTCACTGTAATAAATGGCTACACAAACACTTCAATGTCATGTAGAAATCTATAAACATTTTTTTGTTGTGCATTACACATTGGAAACTCTCTTCAATCAATGCCTACTTGAGAAGATAAGTCTTTTTTCCCCTTTGAGGTGACCTTTGATATGATATATATTTAATTTCCACTGATTTGAATCACCTACCACATTTTCCTAGCTATATCAATTAATGCTTCTAATTACGTAGCCATTCAAGACATAATGAAATAAGTCCAAGAATTCGTTGGCTTACTAAAATATTATCTAATTACAAACTTTTTTTTTTGGTTTTCATTTAAATGTCATCATTCCATGAAAGACATGGTATTTTTTCAATCAATGGTGTGCAATGGTCAAAAAATTACAAGGATAATCCAGACTAAGAAGAGTGTTTACTATTACCTGTGCTCATCAATTAGTGCTTGTAGATGACATTGTAATCAAATCTTACAAGGAAAAAAAATAATTCATGTCTCATACCAGCCAAGTCATGAAAAGGTAATAAGTTAAATTCATTATGAATGGTCTAATAGAACTCTGTTAGAAAACCTTTTATAACGAGACATAATAGGGAAAAAAATAGTCAAGAGAAATAAATTTTTTTAAAAACATATTCAAATATAAACCATAATAAGCATAATCAAATTTTTACTGGATAACTATTAAGTCATCAATGGTCATATTGCATTTATTTTTTTTCATCTGTTCCGTTATGCTTATAGGCTTCTTCAAATAATTACCTTCTTTTATATAAACTCCACATTCATAGTAAAATAGCCTTTTTTCCTCTTACCAACTTCTCTTTTTCTACTTTTAATAATTATTATCTTCTATGTTAATTTAATTTTTAGCTGATTAACAATATTTCACTCTGTCATAAGTAATAACAAGATATACTTTCTAACGAGTAAATTAAGTTATTTAGCAGCCTAATATAAATGTGATTTCAGGTATAATGATAAATATATACCAATAACTTTTATTATATATAAATATAAATGTGATAAATATTAGTATAAATTAATATATAAATATATAAATATACATATATGTATATAAATATAAATATAAATATTACAATTAGATGTGTGCTATTGCAAGACACTGTACAGTTTTTAAATCAAGGCATTTTATTCATCTAAGATGTCCCTGAACTCCTATTTTACTCTACCAAAGAGGTCAACATGATCACATTGAAGAGTGGGAAACAAAAGGTCTTTATTAATGTGCTATTTCAATCAATGCAGAGAAGATGTACTTCGTGCGGTATATTAGAGAGATAGCTTATCAACTTAATTGAATGCTTTCCATCATTACTCATTGGAGATAGTTCCCATCACAAACATGAGAGAGAATGCAAAGCACTCTCCCTTTCTCTCTGACTGACTACAACTCTATGAAATTGCATAGAAGGTTAAAACTCACCAGCTTCTTCGTTCCCAAAACCTTCAGTTAGCTGATTCTTATCATAGAAGATAAGCAGTGCACGCATGGCCGAGCAGGACGATGTCGGCGATCCTCCGCCTCAGTGGAACCTTCCAAATGATCTCATTGTGGAAATCCTCTGTCGCACCGACCCTTCCACCATAGGAAAATGCAGAACGCTATCGCGACAGTGGAATGATCTCTTGACCAACTTCGACTTTCTCCATAGGTCCTATAACTTCAACAAGGAAAAACAGCTTTCCATATGCATCCATGTTTTCTTCCCCAACTGGAATTGTAACAGGCATTCGCTCATACGGGTTGATTCCAAGAGAGGTAACCGTCTCTACTGCACACTCCCACCACAGCTACAATACTGTCAAAATTTGGACATTGTTGGGATTGAGAATGGGATCATTTGTTTAACATACAACATGGAGCATGGAACCAAGCAGATTTTAGCATGGAACATGTTGACCCAGACAAGCAGGCGAATTCCTGAACCTGAATACTTTCACTGTAGCAGTAGGTGTCACAATCTATTTGCTTTCACCTACATTCCACAATCAACCACTTACTGTATTATGCATGACTTTAAGCTGAATTTGCATGACCCAGTCATTTTCTACACGGTCTACTCATCAGCAACCAGAGCTTGGTCCCAACATAGCACGCTTGAAGGGAATCCGTTAAGGCTTGGCCCACAGTACCTCTCGATGACTGGCACGATATCTTGGCTGAACTACAATGGACCGGATAATTCATTTCCAGATTTGCTCATCACTTACTCAGTTGTTGATGATTCCTGGACAAGTATCGGCATTCTAGCCAGGTGGAGGGCAGGATCTCACAAGCTGCTCAACTTTACGGGTAAACTTTCTGTAGCCTCTTACCCAACAGCACCAACAAATCAATATATGGTGGTGGTTCGTAGTCTAATTCAGAGGAGAGATGGCTCCCAGAAGTGGATTGCACAGCTGAAGTTGGATGGATTGAAGAGATATGAGCAGCCGAAGTTTTTTATTGATGAAGACCTCATCACATTGACTGACGAAGCTGCGCAAAATGGGATAGGGACCAGACAAATTTTGCTTTCCAGAATTCGCGAACCAGAGGACTATCTGTGGCATCATCTTCAATGTGGAGCTTGGTCAGCAAATATCAATATCCAATCCATTGATGAATACTCTCCAGCTCTCTTCCCAGTGTAGATGCAAGCCTTAATACAGATTAGCACAGAATTAGAAAAATCCTCTATTTTGATTGTGGTTTTTTGTATTTGCTGGCTTCCTCTTTTAATTCACCTGCTATTTCAATCTGCTTATGTTCTGTTGTAAGTTACGTTTTGGGTTAACTTGAATGGTGTAATCTCCGCCACTTTGCATTGGCTAACCTTTTGCTTAATAGATGTGCATCAGTGATGTTAACCTTAGTGTTCCTTTAAATGTGCAATCTATGTTATTAAATGAGTGTGGTTAATGAATGCTAGATGTATTATTTGTATATGGTGGCTATCCATGCCATGCTGAATTAATATAATCAAGTTTATCTGAAAATGTAATGGAGCTATTCCAGGGCTTCAACATTGTCAAATGTCCACCTTCTTGCAGAACAAACCAATTAAGAAACTTAACATGCATCAGGACTCTCTCGATTGATTAAGGTATATATGCACTCCAACATTTTTAATAACATGAATCAATATTATTAACTCCCACCACATATCACAATTAATATTTTGATTTGCGTACCCAATTTTATTTGAATTTTTATGTATTTTATCCCGCCATAAAAGCCTTGATCTGGCAGCAACAACTTATTATATTATATGTAACATGTTTGCTCATTTATTCCTAGAATGAGAATAATCATAAAGCGACAACTCTAGGGGAACATTTTTACCTCCATAAATGCTTTCCACTTTGCCGTTGGCGCTAAAATATATTTTATTTGAATTTTACATTTTTTGATTACCATGTATTCTTACTTAATCAACTGACATCATAACTTCTTCAGATTGTATCCTATGCTCTTGGCGCCAACATTACATTGCAGCTGGAAGCAATGGAATCAGACGCAGCAAAGAATGCAAGAATGTTTAGATACCATACTCTGAGAGCAAGGAAAAGAAATCATCCTTCGGTTGATGCAAGAGGTTTGGCAGTCATGTAACCAATAATGATTTGCTTGAACCATTTATCTAAACAAGCTTGAACATGTATCTCAAAGCATGAACACGATGTGGTTAATCTGTTATTTACCCTGAATTTAATCTGAACCTTCCTTACCATCTAAATGCAGAGGTTGCAGAAGTATCGAATAGAAACAGCCTGTTAACTGAATCCTCCTCCCTGAACTCAACTGCCGAGCACTTGATTTAAACAATATTTTACCTTGGCAATCCATTTCACATCTAAATCTTCCAAGATATTATCATAATCTTATTGTTTTCACAGTGCATTGTTTATGTACATTCATTTTTTCCATTTATATAGCTATCCATTACTTCCACTGTTGCCTATACCAACTATGTAACTACTCATCATTTGCCTGTAAATGAAGGATCGAATGGATGTGCGGCTGAAAAAGTAAATTGTCCTGTTTCCAAGTGTCCCCAGTCATCAGATGATCACATTATTCCTTCAAACGAGAATCTGAAAGGCCATCTGTTGAATTCCTCAAGGGAAGTAAGGTGCTTTGTCATTAAAGATTTCCTTTTTTTTAACCACTTCCAAAAAAATTCATCTCAGACAACTGCTACTCAACTTCTTATGCAGGTTACCATGACACAGTAGGAACAACGACTACTTTATATTGCATTTCAGGACAACCGAAGATGCCAAAAAGGAAGAGAGCAAGAATTGGGAAGTCAGAGAACAATTGTGTCGGATCCATTAGTGAACTTCTTAACCCATACGACATAAATTACAAACTACGCCTACACAATGAAGGTTCTATCCTGACCATCATTTTTATGACGTTTTCCATTCTGACTGTTTCACCCTGTCTTGCTTTCTTAACTCACGTTTACTATCCCAGTCATTAAGTTTCTCACATTATGTGTGCCATTGTTCCTATTACCCTTTAAGAAAGGTTTTTTCCATTGAATTCCAAAATTTAATTATTTGGTGTTAATGTTAAAATCTTATTTTTATGGGTTTATCTGTCATGCAGATATCTTAACATGCACGTCTACAAGCAATACAACAACAGATATGTCTTTACTTCAACTTTATCAACATCCAACGAAACCTGGAATAAGCAGGCATCCTCTGGCTGAAATTTCTCCAGGCATGCTTTCCTGCCTTTAGTCTTCTAACTTATTCAATAAGAATAGTATGGTGTATGGAAACTTAACATTACATTTGCTAGCCATACATCACTGAACCACTTCTTAGAATGCTTAGTTATAATATTATTTACTGATCACACTTGTGGTTTCTCTGAAGGAATGTTGGAGAATTGTCTGATCAGTAATCAACATGAAGTAGTTAAAAAGAGAATGGTACAGGAAAACTCTCATGATACACCAGAAGTACAAGGGGAAAGAACAGGTATGATGGACATAGTCAATACTTAGCTGCCATTTAATCATAATAACGCATTCCGACAACATTGTTCAAACATTTAAGATCTCTGACAGTGTATTTTCTTTCTTATATCGTATACAGCGGATATGTCGTGCGGAACACAGTGGCTGGAAACACAACCTGTACTGACATCCCAAACTCGAAACTCCAGGAGGTCTTCCAGGAATACTCCTTCGAGCAGCAGATTAGCTGAATTCCACCTTGAAAGTGACACAAGTTACGAGTTCAACATGTATATTCAGTTTAACTAACATGTTTCTTTCATGGGAATAATAATCAATCGATCATGCTATTCCACTTGCTTTGAAATATAGGTAAATGAAAGAAGCCAGATTGTGAAAAATTCAATTGCCAATGTGCTGACTATATTTTATTTCACAAAGTAAATTCTAGCTTTCATTCTATCATGCCATGACATATACATGTTACAGTTATTAGGCTTTTCTCTATAATATCCGAATCTGATATTCTCATAATTACTAAAGCCATTCTAAATTTGCTTATTCAGAGAATGAAAATGTAACAACAGCCAACCCTGTGAACGTTGGTTAGCATTTCTCCAGTCATACCTCAGTTTCCATATTAGCTTACCTTTGTTGATGGTTTCATTAACTTAACTTTACAATTGAAATATTACAGCATATCTAGACTTCGGTGATCCTATATACCAGTGCGAGCATTGTGGGGCGGAATTTTGGTATGAAGAGCGGATCCAGAAGCATTATAATGCTACACTGCCTAAATACTCCATCTGTTGTCGTCAGGGACAAGTTGAGCTCCCACTCTTAAAAAAACCACCTGACCACTTGGCTAATCTGTTCTTTGGATCAACTCCTGAAGCCATTCATTTCCAAAAGAACACTCGCACCTACAATAGCATGTTCGCCTTCACTTCTTTTGGTGGCAGAATACATAAAACTATTAACAGTAGTCGAGGACCGCCTACATTTATTCTTCATGGCCAGAATTATCACCTAATGGGGAGTCTGTTACCGCCTGAAGGAGGCACTGCCAAATTTGCACAACTATATATTTATGACACACAGAATGAAATTAGAAACCGGACATCTGTTGTTAGGTAATCAATTTTGTTATGTGCATTTCTTCATCAAATGCTTTTCAATGATTTCCTCTACTTCATACAAAATAGATTTGCTCACCTCGAATTTCGGCACTTTGCAATTCTGATGATAATTCTGAAAAGTGGAATCCTAAAATCATATCTGGTATCATGAAGATGTTAGACACCCACAATGTCCTCACAAAGTCATTTCGCATGATTAGAGATGTTTTCAAAAAGAATCCCCTCCAACATGTCAGGCTTCGGCTCATTGGGAAAAGAAGCAAGGATGGAAGGCGATATAACTTGCCATCTATTGATGAAGTAGCAGGGCTGGTTGTAGGTGACTTTGATGCACAGAGACAGGAAAGAGATATCATTATTGAAACAAAGAGTGGCCAGCTGCAACGCATATCAGAGCTCAACCCATCCTACCTCTCCTTGCAGTACCCATTGTTGTTCCCGTATAGAGAAAATGGATGGAGAGAACACATTCCATTAAACAGACCCAGGAATACTGAAGACGATGAAGGTGACTGTGTGACTATGAAAGAATTCTTCTCTTTCCGAATACAGCACAATGCTGGCGATCATGGAGTCCTCATATACTCAAGACGTCTTTTTCAGCAGTTCTTGGTTGATGCATTTTCAATGGTTGAAGCATCGCGGTTAAAGTACATCTACTCAAAACAAAAGGAATTTCAAGCGGAACTTTACAACGGTTTAAGAGATGCATTCTACATGGTGAAACGGAATCAGCTTCTCTAGGAAAATGGGTAATTCTTCCTGCAACTTTCACCGGAGGGCCTAGATATATGGTTCAGAATTACAAAGATGCAATGGCAATTTGCCGTTCAATTGGATACCTAGATTTATTCATCACGGTAATTTGCAACACTCAGTGGGAAGAGATTAAACGGTATTGTAAGGAAAATAACTTGAAACCAGAAGACAGGCCTGACATAGTGTGCAGACTATTCAAAGCTAAGCTGAATAAGATTATACAAGACATACATAAGAATAAGATTTTTGGTATTTCAGTGGGAGGTAAAGCTTTCTTATTTTTATTATCTACCATGCAAAGCTGTTATTAATACATTATGCTTTTTTTGCATAATATTATGTTGTATTGTGTTATGGTTTGCATCTTATTCTTTAGCATCTCTCCCTGCAGTGATATATACAATTGAATTTCAGAAGCGCGGCCTACCACATGCACACATCCTGCTATTTCTTGCTCCACAGCATAAATATCCAAAAGCTAAAGACATTGACAGGATTATCTCGGCTGAAATCCCAGATCCAGCAACAGATTCAAAATACTTCGAGGCAGTTAAGGCATTTATGATTCATGGGCCATGTGGTCTTGCAAAACCAAATTCACCATGCATGGATAAAGGAAAATGTATCCGCCACTTCCCTAAAAAGTTTGTCAATTCAACAACAATTGATCAAAATGGATATCCAATTTACAGGCGTCGGGACAATGGAAGAAGAAGAGTTGAAGTATCTGGTGTTGAATTGGATAATCGACATGTTGTCCCTCACAATAGGTTCTTGCTCCTTAAGTATAACGCACACATCAATGTTGAGTGGTGTAACCAAACGAGGTCAGTCAAATACTTATTTAAGTATGTTAACAAAGGGAATGACCGAGTCACAGCATCCTTTTATACAAACTCAAACGAGCACAAGGAAAATCCTACGGTTGATGAGATAAAGATGTTCTATAATTGCCGTTATATTTCTCCGTGTGAAGCTGCTTGGAGGATCTTTTCATACGATATCCATTACAGAAAGCCATCGGTTGAGCGGTTGAGTTTTCATCTCCCAGACCAGCAGCCTGTTCTCTTTCAAGACACTGACACATTGCAGCAAACACTTCAGAAAGCCACAGTAAAGGAATCAATGTTTTTAGCATGGTTTAGAGCAAATGTCCGATATGACAAAGCTAAAGAGCTGACATATATTGAATTCCCAACCTGTTTTGTTTGGAAGTGTACGCCTAGAGTCTGGGAACCTCGAAAAGCAGGTTCAGTTGTTAGGCGGATGTTTTATGTTCCACCAACATCTGGCGAATTATTTTACCTGCGAATGCTGTTGAATGAAGTTAAAGGACCCCAAAGCTATGAAGATCTTAGGACATTTAATGGTGTGTGTATCCTACTTTCAGGGATGCATGTTATGCACAGGGACTACTTGATGATGATCGGGAATATATTCAAGCCATATCAGAAGCAAGCAATTGGGGCTCAGGCAAGTATGTTCGAAGACTATTTGCTCTTCTACTGTGGTCAAACTCAATGACTAGACCGAAACACGTTTGGGATAAATGTCGTGAGGAGTTATCAGATGGAATGCTATATGAATACATAAAAGAATCAAATCAAGAAGGTATAATCTTTTAACATCTCACATAGTTAACTTTTCATGTCTATTCGTGAGCCAACTGATCCTTTTTCTTCCTAATGTTTATTCTTTTCAATATCCCAAGATCATAACCATATGAATTAAACCTTAATGAATAGTTATCTCCCAGAACTATCTGCTAAGAAAACGTTTTTATGCTTAACAAAACGTGATAAATGCAACCTTATTAATCTAATCATTCATACACACTGTAACGTAATTCCACTTAATCTGTCTTTGTCTGTCACTTCCTGATCTTTGACAGGCCTGCAACTTTCCAATGAACAAATAATACAGCTCACTCTATTATACATAGAGAGGATTTTAAACAGCAACGGCAGATCACTTAGAGAATTTTCGTCCATGCCCTTCCCTGATACTTCTGGTCTACATAATATAGCTGAAGATCTTCTGCAGAACAGGCTCATATTTGATGAGCTTAAGTATGATAGGGTTTTCTTGGAAGAACAACTGCACCAGTATCTTTCGAAGATGACAAGTGAGCAGAGGGATGTTTACGATCGGGTAATCCATGCAGCTAACTCCGACCGTGGTGAAATATTCTTTTTATATGGACACGGTGACACAGGGAAAACATTCGTATGGAATGCGCTTGCTGCTGGCCTTAGATCAAAGGGAGAAATTGTCCTCACAGTTGCTTCTAGCGGCATTGCCTCTCTTTTGTTACCTGGTGGCAGAACCGCACATTCGAGATTTGCAATCCCTCTTGAACCTGATGAGTATTCCACTTGCAATATTAAACAAGGCAGCCCCTTAGCAGAGCTAATAGAAAGAACAAAATTGATTATCTGGGATGAAGCTCCCATGATGAGTAAATATTGTTTTGAAGCACTTGATCGAACCATGAGAGACTTGCTGGGCTGCAGAAATGAATTTAGCTCAACTTTGCCTTTCGGTGGGAAAACGATTGTCTTTGGAGGAGATTTTAGACAGATCCTTCCGGTTATAACCAAAGGTTCGAGACAGGATATTGTCAATGCTTCACTCAATTACTCCTACCTTTGGGATGCTTGCACCGTGCGGAAGTTAACCCGAAATATGAGGCTGACCTCATCAAATTCCTCACCTCATCAATGTGAGTTGAAGCAATTTGCCAAATGGATACTTGATATAGGCGATGGAAAATTAGGAATCCATGATGATGGCTGCAGTTATGTGACCATGCCTCAAGACCTCCTACTATCTGATTATTCTGATCCAATTGAGGCAATCTCACATCACATTTACGGTGACTATATTGCTAACTCCAGTAACGTCGGCTTGCTTAGAGGCAGAGCAATATTGGCACCTACCATTAACATTGTTGACTAGGTTAACAACTACATGTTGTCCTTGAATAATCAAGAACTGAAGACATATCTAAGCTCAAATTCAACTTGCTTTCAAGAAGGACCAAACGACATGTTTGCTAATGTTCACACAGATGAATTTCTCGCCACAGTGAACTCTCCAGGCCTGCCTAATCACGAGCTTAACTTAAAGGAAGGCTGCCCAGTCATGCTTATTCGAAATATTGATCACTCTGCTGGCCTTTGTAACGGCAGAAGATTGACAATCACAAGACTCGGAGAAAAACTTATTGAGGCAAGAGTTCTGAGCGGAAGTAATATGGGCGAACGAGTCTTCATTCCACGTTTGACACTGACTCCATCAGACAGAAAGATTCCCTTCAAATTTCAGCGATGCCAGATCCCTCTAATTCTGTCATATGCTATGACAATTAACAAAAGTCAAGGCCAGTCACTCAGTCAAGTTGGATTGCTGCTTAAGCAACCGGTTTTTACGCATGGTCAGCTATATGTCGCCCTTTCAAGAGTCACAAATAGACAAGGCTTAAAAATTGTTATTGATTATGATGATTCTCAATGTTCCACTGTGACCAGCAACATAGTTTATCGGGAGGTTTTTCGAAATGTGTAATCAGCAGAACAAGTTCATTATTTTTGCCCCCATTTTGTTCTGTTCTTGATAATTCTATACTTTTGTTTATTATCAAACTGTTACACGCTTTAATTCTTATCTTTCCTTGCTGTTACATGCCTCCTGCTTGGCAAATCAGTTGTTTGCATACTCTCTATAAATTTACCCATCAAATTACAAACATCAACGAATCCACTTTCACCATATCTATCACACTTATTCTTTTATGCTACAGACCTCCATATGTATATCTTTTCACTATCTTACATTGCATCCTCTTTACTTATAATGCTGTATTATGCTGCGAAGCAATTTACATTTCTTTGCGTTTGTCAGGATGCAGTAAATATATAATTACATTAAATTTAAAATCTTATGGCATAATAAAAGGCAGGAGTATAAATAACCTATCATACTCGCAATAGATCAGTTCCTTACAACAATTTAGCACATACAACTCCCATACGCATGCTATCAGTCTTAAATTTCAAATCCCGTGTGTTAAAGTATATAACACATTTTTACTATAGGCATCAGCTACAACTTATGTGTTCACATGAAAATATTTTTTAAGGTTACGTTTTACACACATCATTGTTATAGGCGCGCGGAGCGTGCCGTGTCGTCGCGCGCGGGGCGCTCCGTGTCATCGCGCGCGGAGCGCGCCGTGGCTTCATCTGCCCTAATCTTCCCGCGCAACGTGCGGGTTTCTTTCTAGTAAGTTAATAAAAGCTACGAAGAAAGATATCCATAATCTGTTAATCACTTAGTTATGATAGGCTCTCATAATTGAAACATATGAAACTGAGAAGTAAAAGCCTCAAGAGAATAGTAGAGCTTTTTGCACAAATACGCTACGTAATGAGAAAGCCCCAAACTTGAGTGAGTAAACCTAGATGTGACGGTTGATACCGATTCGGTTTGGTCGGCGATGGTATGGGACATGCCGATCGAACCGGGTTTCTTTCTTGGGAATGGTTCATGGTTCTGGACTGGTTTAATCCCTTGAAATGGATTGGTCTGGCAACCGACCAAGTATCGGTCCTATCGGACTTGTGTCACTGTCAGACTGGTTGGTTTAGCTAAGTCATGTAGACCGAAAGCTAATCCGACTACAGAATGCTATCAGGCTAACGGTTCAATGGAACGAACCTGTGAATGCTAAAGGCTATGCTATGCTGTGAGGCTGAAGCTAAAGCTAGAGCAATGCTAATGCAAGGGCTGGGTGTTGTCCCGCTTGACTAAGTGATAAGAGCTGCAAGGGTTGGGTGTTATCCCGCTTGTCTGAGAACTAAGCTTGAAAGGCTAGCTACCTAAAAGGCTGTAACGATCATCCTGTTCCCCTTTCGATGCGGTTTCTTTGCTTAATGGAGCTATTTGCTGGTGACGGGATCCTCACCATTTTGTCTAGAGTACCAAGGGTACCTTTATGCCACCAGTTCTAGCTGAAGGAACTTGGTTGTGCTACATGTTCTAGCTGAAGGAACATGGCCGCTTTGGGTAGCTGAAGCCCACGACATTCGACAGTGGTGAACCATACTTGGGTTTGATCCTAAGTAATCGTCGGGTGTGGGAAGTAAACCGACGCATGAGCTCATGGCCTGCACTTAGGACCAGGCATGCATCAAACTTGTTTGCGCATTTGATTGTGTGTGTTTACCGTATTTCGTTGCTTCGTTTGTCTTGCTTGCTTTGCTTGTTTGTTTGCCTTGTGTGTTTGTCTTGTGTGTTTTGTCCGAGTTGTTCTTCTTAAGTCTCTACCTGCTTCGTTATCTGCTCTACTATCTGCTGTTGCTATCTACTTCGCTATCTGCTTCGCTGCTATCTGTTACTCTAT
>JASCZI010121090.1:32718-60307 GCA_036250425.1 Stylosanthes scabra | reverse complement strand
TGTTTAGTTAGTCAAGAGATTGATGATTAGATAGGTTAAAAAGAAACTAGATTGCTAAGAGATTAGGATTTAGTTATTCTAGGATTCATGGTGAATTGTTGTAGTTTTTACATGCAGAAAATTATTTGTTGATGTTGGATTATGAAGTTGTGTTTATGAATATCTCCTATCCCTTAATCTTGTTTGGTTTTATTGAATCTTTCCTAATCTTGATTTCATTTTCTAAGTTCTTGTTTGTGACATTTGCATAATCATAGTGGTATGTTATTGTTAGATGCATTCTTCTATTCTTTTGCATGATGATTGTGATACTTTGTTTGTTTCTTGAGTTTTGTAAGTGTTGCATTATTGTCATTTGATCTACTTAGAGGACACTTGTTAGAAATAGAGGTTATTGCCCTTCTCCTCGTTGGGAATGATATCCCACTCTCTTGTGGATACTACTTGATACGATACACTTGTCGGATTGTCGCGAATTTGTAAGGATTTGCGCACATCAGGGCTGCTGAAGGAGATCCTCTCCCAAATCCCTCTGCATATAGAAGGTTGATTGGTAGGCTTATGTATCTCACTGTTTCTCGCCCTGATATCACCTTTGCTGTTGTAAAGCTAGCTCAATACATGTCTAATCCTCGTGCTCCACATCTTCATGCTGTCCATCATCTACTTCGCTATTTGAAAGGAGCACTAGGACAGGGAATCCTTTTCTCAGCTGCTTCCAAGTTCCATCTTTCAATGTATGCTGATGTAGATTGGGGTAGTTGCCTCGACAACTGCAGATCCACTACAAGCTACTGCACCTTCCTCGGAGATTCTCTCATTTCTTGGAAAAGTAAGAAGTAGGACGTTGTCTCTCGTAGCTCAACGGAGGCCGAGTATCGTGCCTTAGCTAATGCCGCCTGTGAACTTACTTCTATCATGGCTATGTTGCTGTTCATGGACATCAAGGTTCCTTCCGTCATGCTTTTCTGTGATAATCTTTCAGCCATTCAAATGGCCACTAATCCTGCTCTTCATGAACGTTCGAAACATGTGGAAATTGATTGCCATTTTATCAGGGAAAAGGTTGCAGCAGGAAACATCAAACTAGTGCATGTGCCAAGCAAGCACCAGTTAGCAGATTTGCTTACTAAAGCTCTTCCTGCACCTCAATTTAGGTTTTTCATGGCCAAGTTAGGAATATACAACTTGTATGCTCCAACTTTAGGGGGGTTATTAGGCATAGTTCATTGTTGTAACTATAGTTAGTTAATTAATCATTAGCTTGTTGTGTAAGTTAGTTAGACTAGTGGTTAGTTAAGTTTCCTTATTGATAACTCTGTAACTGTATATTGTAAACCTTCATTGAGTAATGAATGCATCACTTTCATTTCTCCAATTCTGGTTTATCTAACAAAACAAAATATAAAAACCCAAGAAAGGCTATTGTTGTATAAATTAAATCTAAGATACATAAAATTAAGTTTGTATATAAATCAAATTGACAATAATTAGTCGGTGTTTCTACACAATCTATGAACTTTAAAAAAAAAAAAATATAATTCACTTTAATTATGATTATTGTAAAATGTATTTGATTTTTATTTATTTTAATATAAAAGTACATAAAAGTTTAACTCCTTTAAATATTGTTATTAGTGCTTTGCTATTTTTTTTTTTTGTTTTATAAGTGCTTTGCTATTTATTTATGTTTTTTGGTTTACATTTTGCAGCATCAATTATCATAGTAAAGGGCCGAAACAATTAGGCCTACATCAGATTTCTCTTTAAATGCCCAAAGACTTTTCTTAATCCATGCTTACTTAGCATTTAGCAACATTATTATTCCCAAATTCCAATACGCTGGCCAGAACGGAAAACGTGCATGTAACTATTCCGTTTCTCATTCAACTCACGCGTCGCATTCTAAGCATTACACGTATTGACATCATACTATGGTGACAACCATGGTCATCACCAAAGAATTTTCCCCGTATAAAATATGGTGGCTGAAAATAATAGCTGATTTTGGTGTACAAATAGCACAACTCACTATAAATATATTAGTGACTGATTCATACTTTATGATGATTTTATTCTGTTTTAAAAGTTTTATAAGTCAATAAATCACCAGAATTAAAATTCAAAATTTGAACAAATCGCAATTTTGAATGGTGTGATCAGTTAGCAACTTTCCTTAATTTTTGTTCTAAAATTCTAAATTTTCAGTTTCAAATTTCGAATAATGATTTTAATAGATTTTGTTGTTGGGAGTGATGTTGTTCAACTAATGAGCGAGATACACTTGGAGTGCACTCATAAATTGCCACATTTCAGCAAGAGAGAGCCTCGAAATGTTAAGCAATGAGCCCGCACCCTTACACCTTTTATATTTTAACTAGTATATGGCTCGCACTAATGTCAAGTAATGAGCCTGTGCCCTTACACCAATAAGCCCAAAGGCCCGCGCTATGCGCGGTTGTTGTATCTTTCAGTTTCATACTATTTTTTAATGATGTGTTTTTGATAAATTTATTTCAACAAATAAATGAATTTGAGATATTTTCATATCTTTTATAAACACTTCCATTGATCCTTATATGTTTTTTGTTTGTATAAAGATATATGATTAAAATAACTCAATGTTAGCAATAATCATTAGCTGGGCAATTTAAATTAATTATCATATGAAGCAATGTATCCTTTTGATTGTCTAAAATTTAACAGTTTATATAAATTTTAAAAAAAAAAGTGAAGCTAGTAAAACAAAATATATATTGGCAAGAAAAATTAATTATAACAAAATATTAACAAAAGTGAAGTTAGTCACCAAACAACTTTCTTAATATCTTTTATTATAACGGTCATTCGCTTCGTTTTAATTCATTTGCTAGTCACAATTTCTTTGTGTTCCTGCTTCCCCATCACTTCAACGATGATGTCTTTGTCAATTTAGACATCATATAATTACCAATTTAAATGATTTCATAATTATCATATCAAATTAAAAGAATGCATTTCACCTAAAAAAATACTAAAAGAGTTCAACTAACAAAAAAATTTATATGGATTGATGAATTCGACATGTAACATATCTGGTATGATCTTCATAATAAAAGGACATAGCTCAAATGAGGAAATTTCAACAGGTTGAACAATTGTTTTCTTGCAGAAGGTTAGGATCCATTTGCATGATGTGGCACACGTCCTTGCTCTAGTGTTTGCAACAATGAAATTACTTATGGTATAGATTTTGAATTCTTCAATCTTATCCCTCTGTTGCTTAATCAAAGATTTTGGAACCGATCATTGTACTCAAGTACCATGCTTGTAAAATAGGTAAATATTAACATATAACACAAATTTTTTTCAAGTGGACAAATTAAAACACAATAATACAATATCAAATTAAAATAACAACCTTAACATCTTGAATGACCATATCAATACTATTGTTTTCTTGCTCGTTATTCTCATCAGGCTTTTCCTATAACCGAATCAAGTTCATGTTGAAGCACAAACAGAGCTTTTTAGATCAACATCCTCAAGAAAATCTGTAGCAAGAGCCATTCGATTTTCTTCTGCCAAAAAATAAATATCGTTCAAACTTGCAAGTGCAATCTCAATTAGAAAGCGTATAATAATGGACTTCTAACTCATATATAGAACATGATTAATCTTAAATTATGATAGAAATATTTTCTTTAATTTTTTTTATTGTATCAATGCCATTAAATCAAATTACTACTTGATATAATTTAATTTTGGAAGTTACTTATTTGATTTTTAATTCCAAGTATCATACTCTAAATATAGAAGTTTTTAAAGTCGTAATTCAAATTCAAATTTAACTTGGGAAGGTGTTTAAAATATTAAACAATTAAGAAAACCATTTAAAACTAATGATTCAAATTGATCTTATATATTTCAAAAAACACTTTGATTGATTTAAGCAAGATAGAGTAATGTGAATTTATTTTTGGAAGGTATTTATTTGATTTTTAATTCCAAACATCATACTATAAATATAGAAGTTTTTAAAGTTGTAATTCAAATTTAAATTTAATTTGGAAAAGTCTTTAAAATATTATTCAATCAAAGAAACTATTTAAAACTAATGATTCAAATTTATCTTACATATTTCAAGAAACACTTTAATTGATTGAAGCGAGAGTAATGTGAGCACTTGGCATAAAATTGATGCACCACTTGGCATGATAATAATTTGACTCTTGTCAAGCAATTACGATAGCGCTACATTCTTATAATAAAGTAATATATAATACATAGATAGATAAATAATAAAAGAAGAGAAAGTCTAGAGAGAGAACGTGTTTAGAGAGCTCATTGAAACACATTCACCAAACACACTTTTTGGAGAATATAGTTGGTGGAGGTAAAGGTGGAGGTTGAAACAGAGGCAAAGGCCTTCATCACAAACATCTCTTCATATCTCCATGAAAGCACGCACAAATCTTCTCCGTCACACATCTTCATATCGCTTATCATTTCCATCATCTATCTCTTGAAGTCTTCATACGGATCCTTCGACTTCTTCACCATTGTACCATCACTGCATCACCATCGCGTCTCCTTCTTCTCATCGTGCCACCATCACCACACTATACCGCTTCCCGTGCCACCTTTGCTGCTGTGATGAGGCGATTCAGGTGTTGCAGTTTTGTGTCTTCGCATTGCTGTCATAGATCTACGTCAACCTTCCTCTTCCGTCTCCACTTTCCTCTTCGCGTCGCCGTCACAGATCTGTATCTTCTTCCTTCTTCTTCTTTCTTCTTCTTTTTCTTCTTCTTTGTTGTTGTTGTTATTGTGGTGGTGATGGTGGTGGTGTTGAGGTTGTAGTTGTTGTTGTTGTGGTAGTGTTGTGGTTGTGATAGTGGTGGTAGTGATAGTTGTTCTTGTTATGGTGATGATGATGCTGGTGGGGTGATGGTAGTGAGGAGGTTATGGATGATAAGTTGTGTCTATTAGGATGATAATTTTGTACAGTTTTAGATGATAAGTTATTTTTGTTTTGGATGATAATTTTGTACAATTTTGGATGATAATTATATTTAGTTTCAGATGATAACTGTTTTAAGTTTCGGATGATAACTTATAATTTGATTTATGGGTTCCGTAATGGTTCCCTAATATTAGTTCTGTATCATAGTTCATAAAAGAAAAATAAAAATTATATTTGGATAGACATCGCTACTTCTTAGTAATTTTCAGCACATTCTTTCTTCCTACGTTTGTATTAATTAGCAACTGAAATTTAACTCTCAAAAGAAAGTTGGCTGATACGAACAGTTGTAGAAGGACTATCTCCAAGGAGTCTGCAAAATTGGAATATTGTAATCAAGTCTCTAAAGATGGAACAGATAATGAAACAAATAATGGAACAGTGAAATATAAACTTTAAAAGAGTTCAAGTAACCAAAAAATTCATATGGATCGACGGATTTGACATGTAACAATTCTGGTATGGCCTTCATGACAAAAGTTACTCAGGGTATACATATTAAACTCTTCAATCTTACTCCCTCCATTGCTTAATCAAAGATTTTGGAGCTGATCCCTGTACTCGAGTACCCTGCTAGTAAAATAGGTAAATATTAATCTATAACATCTAAAATTTTCAAGTGGACAAATTAAAACACAATAATACAATATCAAATTAAAATAACAACCTTAACATCGTGGATGATCATATCAATACTATTGGTCTCTTTCATGTTATTCTTATTAAGCTCTTCCCACAACCGAATCAAGTACACGTTGAAGCACCAACCAAGCTTCTTAGGACTAACATCCTCGAGAAAATCAGTAGCAAAAATCAATAGCAAGAGCCATTTGATTTTCGTTTGCCAAAAAAGATAAATGTCGTCCTAACTTGCGAGTGCAATATCAATTTGTAAGGGATACAACAATGAATTTTCCAACCCTTATATAGCACATGATCAATCTTAATTAAGAGAGGAATTTTTTCATATTATTTTTTTAATAGTACCAACGTCATTAAATCAAATTATTGCTTGATATAATTTATTTTTGGATGATCCTTTTTTGATTTTTAATTCTAAATGTTATACTCTAAATATATAAGTTTTTAAAGTGTAGTTCAAATTCAAATTTAATTTGGAAAAATCTTTAAAATATTATTCAATTAAGAAAACAATTTATTACTAACTATTCAAATTGCTCTTACAAACTTCAAGAAACACTTTGATTGAATTAAGAAAGAAATCAACAACTTTAATTTTGAAAATTATTTATTTGATTTTTAATTCTAAACACCATACTCTAAATATAAAAGTTTCTAAAGTCGTAATTAACATTCACATTTAATTTGGGATAGTCTTTAAAATATTACTTAAACTATTTAAAACTAACGATTTAAATTGATCATACGCATTTCAATAAACATTTCGATTGACTGAAACAAATGATTCAGATTGATATTACACATTTAAATAAACATTTTGATTGATGGAAGCAAATGATACAAATTGATATTACACATTTTAAGAAACTTCTTGATTGATTGAAGCAAGAGTAATGCGTACATTTGGCATAAGGTCGACGCACTACTTCACATGATAATAAGCATCCACGTGTCAGTGTCAGTCAAATAGCCTAATGCAACATTTTTATAATGAAGCAATAGATAGATAAATATACATGAACTTAAGATGATTTAATATAGAAAATAAATATATCATATTCATATGAATAGCTCCGGTACATAGATGCAAGAAATTGTACGGCCTACAATTTCGTCATAGAACAATCATTTTCTTTTTCTTTATTTCATGAATTGGTTGAAACAGAGCTACAAGTGGTACTTAATGCAATATTAAAACATAATTATAATCTCTGGCAGATTAACTAAAATGTTGGGGATCTCTTCCAATGAATAACAATGGTTTTTGACAGAACAAACTTGGGGAGTGAAACTATGCAAATGTTACATCCTGGTTTTCCCTAATAGCCTTGAGAAAGCTAAGTTCCAATAAACACTCATGTGAAGTATTTAATAATAATAGCAAAAAGCACATAAATTAAAGACCTTTTTAGCCAGCAATCTTGTAGCTCGGATTAACCAAATTATCAAGGCCAGACACTACTTGCATTGATTCTATGACATCGCCAACCTTGAGGTCCGCCAAGAAATCCTCGTTTTCTGTTACATAGCCGAAGACAGCATATCGACCGTCTAATATATTGGCGTTACTCGGAGTTAACTCACTTTCTTTCAATAACCAAAATACCTGGCTAGAGCCTGAGTTGTTCTCAAATTCCTGCTCAACAACATGAAATGAGTGAATAAAAGTGAATAGGATTGGAAAACTTGAAGATTGGTGATGTTGAAGAACAGATTCTCACATCTCTTGCCATTGCCATTGTTCCAAATGCATTAAATGGGAGCTTTGTTTGAGCCTTGTATAGACCAAGCTCCTGCACCAACCATATCATTATCAACAACACATGACAAGTTTTAAGCTTTGAGAGGTTTTAACAAGATAGTTTCCATTTAAAGTGAGTATTATTAAGCCTCGATGGTTGCATCTTCTTGTGCTGCTTTGCCCAATTTGGGTGGGACATTTCAACTCTGAGAAGATATGTGAAAGGACTGAAATGGTTCCACAAAGGGTAATAATTTGAAAGGGCAAAAATAAAAAGGATGCACTTCAGCATGTTATACAGTGATCCTCATGCACGAATTTATCTACACATAGTAATAAATAAGGGATTTAACTAACATGTGCCTTAAATACACATAATAAGATTACTATTAGTAAAGATTTTTTAACTTTTATAACAAATGAATTGGACACTTAAACATTGTGTGTTTCTATAAAAACTTTCTCGATTGGTAACCTTAACATATGCTTTTTTTTTTTTTTTGGACTTGAGCCTTAACATATGCTTGAGAGGTTAAGAAATTTTAGCTTACCTCTAGAGTTGCTCCATAAAATGGTTCCTTTTCCCCATTCACCATAATTTCTAAAGGTACTGTCCTGGTTTTCTCTGTGCTTGGATCAATAAAACCCTCGGCAGGGCCTTCAGGATCACCCGTTTGGACAACGAATCCATCAGCTGTGGCAAAGGGGAAAAATGAAGAAATTCCAATAATGCGTCAAGGAGGAAGAAAGATGTATTAACTAGCAAGACAGAAATGCTCAGTTTGAACATCCATGTCGTAAAATTACATATTCAAGTGACAATACAGTATCATTGCAAGTTCAATGCTACTATTAATTTACATAATTTCTTTTTATGCATGTGTTTTTCAATATTCTAAAACAAAGCCCAAAAAGATTTAACATATTCTTGCCAAAACACATGCAATTAGAAGGGAAGAATGTTTGTACAGTAACAGATTTATTACCTCTCTGGATTTCCATGCCGTCGTAGAAGTGCCTTTCTACCAAATCAACAAAATTTCCAGCAGTTACGGGGGCATTATAACCATCAAGAACTATATGGAAAACACATTCCTCAAGATTTGGATTGTCTTTGACCTTGACCTTCATATCCACCGCTGCTCTCCCCTTCAAAAGTGGCATATTTCGGTATTCCTCGGGGACTTCGTATGGGAATCCATCAACCATGTCTTCTTCAACACTGCAGAAACGTAATGCCCCAGGAACATCTCAGCTGCAGTCAATAAAAGGTTATATATGAGAAAAAAACCTTTCTCAAGAAGATTAACTTTTCCAAGTCTGCCTCAACTTCCAACTTTTTACAGCGGATACAGGTCTTGACACCTGAAACTATCCATGGCAGGCTAGTTACAAAACCTAACCCAGCTGGCTAGGCCAGTAATGAGTAACCTAGTTAGAAATCTGATTGTGATCATGCCATTTACATTAGTGACTTGATGAACCAGGAGCTAAGGCCAACCAGTGTACTAATTCGACTGAGATTACATTCTACAAGACAAAAGAAGATCAAAAGCAAGTTTTCATCACCCAAATCAGACCTGATGAATCATCCTAAAACTCATAGGATATGTTGTTGTCTAAGTGTCTAATTGAAAGAAATGTATCAATATACAGGTTGCAAATTGTTTGCAATTAAGGCCATGCACCCTTTTTGCATGAAATTGCTTGAAACCTAAGGCTTGGCTCATTTACTGGGTCAGTGTTTGGTCTGGGCTTAATAACTTAATTTGCCACATGGACTTAAGCTAAAACTAAATACTAAATAATATAATTGAATCAGTCAACCATTGATAGAGACCTCTTTTGGAAAGTTAGTTACAATGGTCAGACTAGGGAACAAGGAGCGCTAAATTGTCATATCATCTATATAAATTTTTTAAATCCTGAAGTCTCAAGAGTTTCAGATTGTTGTAACAGACAGATAGGGCAAATATTGATGCTGAAAAGAACCTTGCAGTGAAAACAATTAGTGATGCAACTGTCAAGATACTCACCCGCCAACATAATTAAGTAGCTCCTTCTGTTTCAGTGCAACAGCATCTCGATTCCTATCCTGTACTATTAGTTCAAGCTCATCCATACCAGCTTCCAGCTTATTAAGAAGTTCGATTCCATGTTCTTTCTTAGATTCTGCTAACCCTGATACAATTAGTGTCTTACCTTGCTTGAAAGCACGAGACGCTTGCCTTACATTCTACATTTCAAGTAAAGTAACTCAATTTCTATCCTTAAGGGGGTAAATAAACAAAAAGTTCAAAATCTGAATTAGTACTACCCTAAAGATTAAAAAATCAAGCAATTTATGTCTTACCCTTTCAACAGAATCAAGTGCCTTGACTCCTGCAACCTTAAGACTATCTGTAATATCTTCAAGTGGTTTTTGCACCTCTCTGATTGCCTTATTGTCAATGGGAAGTGCATATCTCAATAATGCCCCGGGATCCTTAATCGGTGGTCCAGATATCAAAACAGCCAAATCAGGCAACACAGGGCTAGCTGTGTGAGCAATGGCAGGCGACCCCAATGCAGGAACTCCGGTTATTAACCCAACCGCAAGTGCTATAGAAATTGCACACTGCTTTAAGGAAAATGAACTCCCTTTCTGTAACAAAATGTAACAAGATAAGCTTTATGCCTCTCTAATCATACATCACAACAATTGCGAGACACATTGTTAAAATAAAAATTTAAAAGAAAAAAAAGACAAGATTTAGGCCTATAGTTTCCATCAATCATTCACATTCCCTTTTTGGTTTCTATTTTTGTCCTAATGTCTTAAAAGGATCTTAGTCTAACCTTTTCGGCATTCGAATTATAATGGGACAAACTAATACAAAGGTCAGCCTTCGAATTACAATCGGATAACAAATTAGTAATACATATTATTCCCAGCTATTTTGTATGTAAGTAAGCAATATTACTACTAGACTGGATACTGAAAGTAACTAATCATGATTCATACTCATAAGGACACAAAGAAATCATTATTAGTACATTACTAGTTGCTTGGAAATACTTGAGTTCATTTGGGCAATTGCAAGTCCCTTTCAATCAAATTTGTGTCCAAGTAAAAAATTTCAAACTTCTACTTTGCAGTGCTCAATAGATGATATACTACACTACATTGATGTGCACATAATAGTTAGAACCTCTTGTTCAGAAACATCTATTTCAAAGAAGATTAAGCTCACAGTCTCCAAAAAAAAGATAATGGGGTGTCACAAATCTCACTAAAGCTTGGGTTTTTAAGAAACTTACATGTTTGCTTTGAAGTTGAGAATGATGGGGTGGTGGTTGGTAAGAGCAACGAGCAGCATTGAAACCTCGGAATCGTGGAGCATTGGTGAGAGAAAGAGGGTAGGTGAGACGCTTGGAGTGTGCATTATTGGAGATGAAGAATTTGGATGTGATGGGTGCGGAAGCACAGTAGTGGCAAGGAATGGTGGCTGCCATTGAAGTGGTTGCAGAGAGAGTAGAAGGGAATGTTACGTTAGATAAGGTGTTTGATTTTGGGAGCCAAGTTTTGAGGTGTTGTGTGTTCTAAGAAAATGTCACATGATTGGAGATTATCATCATCCATCCGTCTTGATGCTTCGGAGTTCGGATAAGATAACATTAAAAAGAAGATGGTCCCACTCGGAGTGCACATGCTGTAACTTGTAAGGATTATTAAGGTCTAAGGATGTAACATTATATAAGAATTTGAGAAATGAGAGACTAAATTGTCAAAACAATAATTATACACAACCAAGTATTTTTAATAACCAAGCTCAATCAAGCCTGTCAAATTCAAACACCTCACATCCCCACACACCCCTCGTTCGTTTCCCTAAATTTTCGCTCACTTCCTTTTTTCTCTCACAACGTATCAGCGACGACGGCGGCAACAGCAACGACGCCAATGACAGTGGCTATGACGGCAGCAGCAACAGCGGTGATGGCGACGATGACAACAGAAAAGAAGAAGACGCCGATAACAGAGAAGAAGATAGCAGCAACAATAGCGACAGCGAAGAGGAAGACGAGAAAGAGGTGTAGCAGCAGCAGCGACAAGAAGATGGAGTACATTTGAGTACATTTGAGTGGTAACTTCCAATAATTCAAAATCCATTTCTATTTTCATTCAAAATCCGTTTCTATTTTCATTCAAAATCCGTTTCTGAGTTTCATGAAAATCCAATTCAATTTTTGTGAAAATCAAATTTATTTTTTAATTCAAGATCAATTTCTGTTTTCATTAAAAATCCGTTTCTCTTTTCATTCAAAATCCGTTTCTATTTTCATTAAAAATCCGTTTCTGTTTTCATTAAAAATCCGTTTCTCTTTTCATTCAAAATCCGTTTCTTTTTTCATTCAAAATCTGTTTCTGTTTTCAGAAGAAGAAGGAGGAGAGGCGTTGCAGAAGAAGAAGAAGAAGAAGAAGAAGAAGAAGAAGCGCGTTTGCGTTTTGAATTTGGGGGAGAGTGCCAGCGCGCGTAATGGATGAGAGTGGGGAAAAATTGCTTGGTTAGACTTGGTTAGGGTAAATGCTTGGATGTGTAGCATTATTGTCACCAAAAAGTGGCATAATCTAATTAGATACAGCTATAATTTTTATGCTTACTGAATATCGAAATTAAGTTTAAAGAAAGAATTGTATAAGAATACTTAAGAACTAATTATAGGCCTAATATTTAAAAGGATAAAAAATTTAATTATAAATGTTTCTTTAATGTAAAAAACAGAAAACTTTTTCTATTTAGAAATTAGGATCAAATATAAAAAATATAAAACTTTCTCAACTTTATCTTAATATTAAAAATGTAAAAATATAAAACTTTTTCTATTTAGAAATTAAGAAGAAAGTCATGCTTGACCCGAGGAGCAATGCTGACGTACTTTTTTATTCCACATTCAAAAAATGAAGTTATGTGAGAAGAACATACAGCCTTCCCCAGGAGAGTTCGTCGGGTTCTCTGGTGAAACGGTACTAATTTTGGGTTATGTCTGGTTACAAACAACATTGGGAGAGCATCCATACAGTAAAACCGCTGATATCAAAATTCTTAGTAGTGGATTGTCCTAGCCTTTATAATATTATTCTTGGAAGATATTCTTTAAAGACTTTTGGTGCAATCGTTTCTATTGTTCACTTGTGTGTGAAGTTTCAGGTACAAGAACACGTTATAGCAACCATACATGGTGATCAAAAGAGAGGAAAGGAAATGCTACAACGCAAGCCTAAGAAACAATGCCCACAAAGCAAGGCCGAGTTCATCCATTAATGCAGTGTACTCGGCCGAGGTTCCTTCGCTGCATGAGTTGGACCCAAGAACTGATATCCAATAAAGACCTTCGCCAATTGATCATTTGGAAAAAGGTACAACTCACAAATGATGAAAACCAAGTAACTCACATTGGTAATGTATTTTCTGTAGATGAAAAAATACACTCGCCAACCTCTAGAAGAGAAACGCCGACCTGTTCGCTTGGTCCTCGGCACATATGCCAGGAATTGATCCGAGCATCATTTCACACAAATTGGCAATCGACCCTTCAGTAAGACCAATAGCTCAAAAGAAGCGCAACTTGGGACAGGAAAAGAGATCTGCAGCCCTTGAAGAGACAAAGAAACTCCTCGCTGCCGACTGCATAAAGGAAGTCAGATTCACCACTTTGCTACCAAATGTGGTAATGGTAAGAAAACAGTCAGGTAAATGGCACATGTGCATCGACTTTACTAATTTGAACAAAGCATGTCCTAAAGATGCTTACTCATTGCCATGTATAGATAAGTTAGTTGACAGTGTATCAAGTTTCAACAATTTAAGTTTTTTAGATGCATATTCAGGCTATAATCAAATCACGATGCATCTAGATGACCAAGAAAAAACAACCTTCATAACTGAGAATGGAAATTATTGTTACAAAGTAATGCCCTTTGGTCTTAAGAACGCAGGTGCTACATATCAGCGCCTAATGGATCGCATGTTTGAAAAACAAATAGGAAGGAACATTGAGGTTTATGTAGATGACATGGTGGTGAAAACACCAACAGCAAGATCCCATTGCTCGGATCTTGAGGAGACATTCAACCAGATACGCAAATACAACATGAAGTTAAATCTTGAGAAGTGTGCTTTCAGAGTACAAGTGGGAAAGTTCTTAGACTTCATGCTCACATGCAGGGGCATAGAGGCAAACCCATATAAGTGCCAAGCAGTTTTGGTCTTTTGGATATGAGGAGTCCGAGCATACTTAAAGAATTACAACAGCTCACATGCCGCCTTGCAGCGTTATCAAGATTTTTACCATGCTTGACAACTAAGTCATACCCATTTTTTCAAACACTGAAGAAGAGCAAGACGTTCAAATGGAACTCGGTATGCGAATCCGCATTCCAAAGCCTGAAAGCAACACTATCAACACCACAAATTTTGCAGAGACCAGAACACGGTAAACCAATATACATCTACTTATTTGTTTCTAACGAAGCTATTAGTTCTGTTGTCACAAAAACAGGTAAAGTACAGTAACCAATATACTATGTCAGCAAACTACTGCAACATGCCGAGATTAGATACCCAAATTTGGAACAACTAGCACTAGCACTAGTAACTACAGCTCGCCGTTTGCGCCAGTATTTCCAAAGTCATCCGATCATCGTAAGAACAACACAACCTTTAAGGAAAGTGCTGACCAAGTCGGAGTTAGCTGGTAGATTAATAAAGTGGTCACTCGAGCTATCAGAGTTCGATATAACACCAATCAAGAGGTACACCCAAGTCTCAGCATTTTGCTGACTTCTTGGCCGAGTTCACAAGTACCACTTTAGAAGAGATTCAGACAATATGGATACTCCACGTAGATGGAACATCCAATACCAACGGCTCTGGAGCTAGAATTATACTAATAGATAATAACAACACCACCATTGAACAATCACTACAATTCTCCTTTCCAGCAAGCAACAACCAGGCCGAGTACGAGGCATTACTAGCCGGACTTCAGCTAGCTAAAACCATGAATGTATCAAACATCATCGTTCAATGTGACTCCTTGCTAGTAGTGGCACAGGTAAACGGTGTATACCAGGTTAGAGATCCTCTACTTGAACAATATAATACTATGGTTAATGAACTCATTTTATACTTTACTACACTCAGAGCTTAACGATATCCCAAGAGAACAAAATAGTAGAGCCGATTTACTTTTTAAGTTAGCCACCACAAAAAATAATCATCATGTATCCCCCATTTCACAGCTTACTTTAGATAGTCCAAGCATACACTTAACATCGGTATTAAGTATATCATGGGAAACATACTGGAGATTGGCTTACATCGATTACCTCAGAAATGGACATGTCACAAACAACATTCCACATTTCAAATGAAAATCCAGCTTCTACACTTTATTGGGTGACGAACTCTACAGAAGAGGCTTTGCGACACCACTGCTCAAATGTTTGGGCCCAAACGAGGCAGAACTCGCCATGGCTGAAGTCCACGAAGGAGTATGTGGCACGCATACAAGAGGTTGAGCATTAGTTGCATAAATCATAAGAGTCGATTTCTATTATATTGGCCCACCCTACAATAAGATTGCATGCTAAAAATGAAAACATGCGACAAATGCCAAAAACACTCCCCCATCATCGATAACCCAATAGAGATATTGCACCCATCAGAGTTAAGTTGGCCTTTTTGTAAGTGGGGGCTAGACATACTTGGACCATTCCCACAGGCACCGGGGCAGTTAAAATTTATCATTGTAGCCATTGATTATTTTTCCAAGGGGATTGAGGCTCATGCACTTGCCATAATTACCTCCAAAAAACAATTTCATTTGTTTGGAAATTCATAATATGCAGGTTTGGTATACCTCATAGTATAATAACGGATCACAGAAGACAATTTACTGACAAAGGATTCGTTGCTCTTTTATAGAACTTCAACATAACACATCATTTCAACTCAGTCGAGCACCCCCAGTCCAATGACCTTGCAGAGGCAGCTAACAAAGTTATCCTCTAAGCTTTATGCAAAAAGCTCGGAGAAGCAAAAGGAAGTTGGGCCAAGCTCTTACCAGAAGTCCTTTAAGGATATAACACAACGCCACACTCCACCATGAAAGAAACCCCTTTCAAGCTAGTCTATGGTAGTGATATCGTAATCTCTGTAGAAGTAGCCCAATCATCACAACGGGTACTTACACATTCAAATAGGCAAAATGAAGAACAATGAGAGGCAGAACTAGACTTGCTCGACGAAACAAGGGACATCACAGCTATACAACAACAAGAAACTCAACAAGCCATAGCTAGGTGATGCACTCCCTTAGACTGGTCGAAAATCCTAAGTTAATGAAAATTTTTGTTATGAGTATAGTTCAACCGGTAGTCCAAGATCATGTCGAGATTTAGAAAAGTGTCACAGGATGCAACGAAAAATTACCGAGTGTATTTCACTCGGTCGTTCCTCCTAGGAATTGAAAACAAAGACTTGTGTTTGGTTGTAAAATGTTTCGGGTTGCAATGATTATGGTTTGAGAATAGAAAGGATAATACTTTTGCAGCAAGAATTAAAAGAGTGTTTGATCTTGAATTGAAGTATCGTATGTCCCTATGAACACCACTAATCGTAATTATAAATGGCTTATCACATGAAGAGTTAATCCACTCTGTTTGATGATCGAGTGGAGGGACTAATTTTGATCCATAGGTCCTAGGTATCCTCGCCAATGCAAAAGACCAAGGTATTAGTAAACTCGAATAATCCATCGAGTTCACCTCATTAAGGCCTCCTTGGAAAGGGCCTAGTGTCAATGGAAATAGTATTAATCTCTTCTCCATTCGAATCCAGTAGGGATTACCCATGACCAAGACCCAAGATCACTACAATATAATTGCAAGAATCATAACATCAAAAACATAGCAACCATAATAAAGAGACATGATAACAAGAAAGAAATGAAGAGAATAGTAACAATAATATTGATTAAGTAAGAGTATACCAAAACATGTAACCAAACACAAAAACTATTAAAAACTAAGTGGGATCCTAATAAAAAGCTCCCAAAATGTTATGAGAAACTTATTTGTGAGCTCTAAAAGCTTGGTATGAATTGTGTAGCATCCCTTCTATTTATAGACCTCTGTTTGGCTTGAAATTCTCTTTTTGACCTTCAAATTGAGTACTGCTACACCTCGGTGCATACGCATCAGTGAGCTATGCATACGCATAGGTGAGAAAACGTGACTTGCACGTCACTCCAGTGTGTGTGCGTACGAATCGAGGGCCGGTGCATAGGCATATGGGAACATATACCATTTTGAAGCTCTAGATGTTAGATTTACAATGGTATTGGAACCATGTCATTTGGATCTCTGTAACTCAAGTTATGATTCAATTAGTGTGAAGAGGTCAGGATTAACAGCATTAGGAAAACTCAGAGCACCGATCTTTGGACGCAAATTTCACATAGAATCACTTAGAACTGGAAGAAGTATTCAACATGAAAGTTGGAGATATTGAATTCTTCTTTCCAAAGAGTTCAAGTTGGCTCTAATCCAATGACTATAGTTCCTTTTCTCCTCTTCCCATTCTTGCCTATTTCGCATTCCTTAGCCACTTCCACTAAAATTCTATCATATCTAGGCCTGAAATATTTGAACAAATAAATCAAGGTATCGAATGGAATGGGATTAGATAAATTCATAGAAAAGTATGGCTAATAATGCATGTATTCATAACTTAAGCCCCTAAGGAACAACAATTCATGAATGCACTCAATTTGCAAGTATTTAAGTGGGGTTGGTTTGATATTCTGCCTGATTATAGCACAAGATAAACCATTAAAAATGAGTTTATCACTAGAAAATACAACAAACACGTTCACCCCAGAGCATTCCAGCAGGGAGATTTATTTCTCCACAAAACAGAGGAGGCAAAAAAGGTGCACGCACACGGGAAGCTGACAGCACCATGGGATGGCCCATATCGAATTGGTAAAATAGTTGGCAAGGGGGTTTATATACTTCAAACATTATAACAGAAAGATTGCCAAGTACATGGAATATTTCATCTCTTAAAGGGTAATTATATGGTGTTGAAATCTAAAACCTTCAGCACCTACTTAGTAGGTGCGTCCTATTTTTTTCTTTAACACGTGTTGCATAACATAACTTTTTGGGAGTTTCCCCACATGTGTGTAGTGCTGTTTCAGTGTTAGTTCAGCATGGGGACCCACATTTCTGATAATGTGCGTGTGAGAGATGCTAATCAACCCATTTAATTTGTACTGGTAACCTCTGGTAATTATGATTTCAACTTAATGATCGCCTTTTCTTTTTTGGGACAAAACTTAATGACTACTTAAGAAATAAATATAATAATAGAGTTGGGCTTGATTGGTTGATAGTTTTTTTTTAATGAGATGTTGGTGGACTTTTTTTTTTTGTTCCAAAGTGGTTGGTCTTCTTTTCACAACTGGGATACCCGAACCATAATTTCACATCTCCATGAGGGAGATGCATTGGACTAAAATGATATTTTAATATTTAATTTGTTAGTCAGATAATTTGAAGACTAAACATATTTTATAATAAAAAATATTTATATACAAACTAAGTGTGATCCCAAAATATACAATTTGCTAAAATTGTATATTGAGTAAGTATTATTCACGGTTTTAATGAGCCCCAAATACAAACTAAGTGTGACCCCAAAATACACCTAAATCCAAACATATTTGGAATAATATTTATTTTTTCCAATCCCCAACATGTTGTTTACGTTACTCAAGCACACAAAAAAATCGCTTTTGCCCAATTCTTATGCGAACAAAATTTTCATGTACGTCTGATGGATCAAAAAAACACAAGGAAATAATTTTATATTTAACTAATCACTATCTTACCATGATGATCAATTAAGTATTAACTTTTGTTAGATTTTCTTACATCAACTTTTCAGCATGGGCCCCGCAACTGTGCAAGTTGACAAAGCCAGTAGCAAACTGTAACAGTTAATTGTACTAAGGCGAACAACAAAACGAAAACACATCATCAGCATGTGCTTATAACTTAGGCCATCAGCACCATAGAAAAATCCTCTCTTAAAAAGTACCATAGTTAATGTTATAAGTCAAGATCAAGGGCTGCACTATTTTTCCTATTAACCAGATTTTATCCTACCCTAAGTTTTGCTTGGAAAGGTTTTAACGAGGTACCCCTACCTGCCCTTAGGGCTGCACATGGATCGGATTAGATCCACGGTAAAACACCAAATCAGATCCACACAACCATCGGATCGGATTGGATTCGATTCACATAATTTCAAGTACGGATCGCGGACATCCAATAGTCATCCACGAATCCGCATATTAAATATATATATATAGCCCTCTTCTCTCTTAACACTTACCCTAGCAGCCTCCAAAGAAACCCTAATTCCCTACTCCCTTTACTGAATCAGTCACTCCTCTTTCTCCTCCTCCTCCTCTCTCTTGTCGCCACCCACACCGCCTTTATCCTCTTCTGGTCTGTGTCGGCGTCATCCAAGCCTTTCCCATCCCTCATCAGCTCGTTGTCTAGGGCTTCCTCCTCGTGTCGCCGGCTCGCGAGTCACCGCTGGGCCTCCTTGTGTTGTCAAAAACTCCTTTCCACCTTGTCTTTGTCGCTGGTGGCCCGCTGTCGTGGCTTCTCCAATCTTCTCTCCTTTGCTCTTCCATGGCACTCCTCCTTTGGTCTGCCGTGGTAATTGTTCAAAGTGGCTCTCTTCTCCTATGCTCTATCGTGACTTCTGATTTCTGAGTGTATTTTTTTTAAAACAAATTAAATTTTGATAATTTTATTTTTGTATTGTGAGTCTAAATTAGTGAGCTAGAATAATTTTGTGATCTAAATATTAATTTCTTTTTTAGGATTTTGTTTGATTAAGATCTATTTCATACTGTTATTTCCTTGTATAATGTTCTGATATCTGAAAATTCAAATGACTGGGATTTTCTAGTGTTTTGTATTTTTTTATCACTGCTTTCTTCCCCCCAAAAAAATAGATTTTTAAATTTTTAGTGGATGGATCTGCAATCTGATCTGAAGAGTAAAAATGCAGATTTCTCATCCAATCCGATTCGAAGAAAATATTGCGAATCGGATCGAGATTTTGCTCAAATCCAATCCGATCCGTGTACATCCCTACCTACCCCTTCTTTGAAGGTGTTCATCTTTAATAAATATTTATGTGTATTATTCATTATCAATTCAAGTTCTATCTAATTTACATACTTAAACTCCTATGCTTACATTTCGAACCGAGCAATCCTCGGAACCGAGCTCATTTCATGCCGAGCAATCATCGCAAACAAGATCATTTCAAACCGAGCAACCCTCGGATAATTCAATTCTTATCATACCAATCACACCTTGGATACGCATAAAAACACAAAGAGCGAAGAAAAACTAATACAAAAAAAGCATACATAGGATTCCAAACGCAATTTCACAAACCGAGCAATACTCGGAACAAGTTTCACAAAAGTACACAACATAACTAAGAACAAACAAAGCATTACAATACTTATAGTTCACCATTGTTATAAGTTCAAAAGGCATAAGCAAATCAAGGTTATCTCAAACTTTAATTAAGCATTAGCATTAACATCTTCTCCACCAGCTTCAGGCAAGTCATCATTAGTGTTTTAAAATATTGGCCATGGCGTTATGGCATGGCAGTTTTTGAGCCTACCGCCTTTTAGAGGTGACCGCGTCGCTGTTTTTACAATTGCAGCAATATAATGGCGGCTTCGCCATGGTGGTGCGCAATAGGTATGGCGAAAATGGCGGGTTTTGCAGCAATTTTTTTAGGGTAAGGGTTATTTTTGTAATTGTAGAAACCTAATTGCAAGAACAACATCCCCTTGAGCTTCTCCACTTCTCGACAGTCTCTCTCTCTAATCTCATCTCAACTCATCTCATCATTCTCTCCCTCTCTGTTTTGCACACCCACACTATCGTCAATCTCGCGTCCTTTCCCTTGCTCATTCTCTGGCGAAGCCTCTGTGCGTCCCTGCTGCTCGTCACGCCATCACTGCTGCTCCTCCTCTCTTCTCATCTCCTGAACTCTGGTTCATTACTCTCCCATTCTCCCTATAATTCTGGACTTCTCCCTCTCTTTTTTCACAATGTCCACTTCAAGACAACCTCGTCGCTCTAATGCCCCTGCCCCTGCATCTGCCTTTGCTGAACCCCCTACCCCTGCCCCTGCCTCTGTTCGTTCCATTAGAGTTGACCCAGGGTGGAAGTATGTTACTCCTGTTGAAGGGAAATACCAATGATACAATTTGTAATTTTTGTCAAAAAATTATGAGAGGATGAATCACAAGGGCAAAGGAATACTTAATGATTAAACCTGGAAATGTTGCTGGTTGCACAATGGTACCAAAAGAGGGTATTGTTGAATTGTGGGAGTATTACAACCAGAAAAAGAATCGAGGAAGATAAAGTGCAACACCAGCCAACACTGAAGAACACTCTAGCAATCTTAGGGATCTTGATTTAGATAGTTTGGGATTTCAAACACATCCAAAAGAACCTCAAGAAATTGAAGAATTTTATCAACCAACTCCGGTGGCTGTTAATAGAGGAGGGACAAGTACTATGAAAGGGCCAATGGATTTGTTTTTTAGAAAACCCGAATCTTCCATTGCAAAGTATAGAAAAGAGAAAGCAAGGCAGCAGAACATTAGAAAAGCATGTGATAAAGAAGCAGTTTGTAGAGTTCATCGTCGTTACATAGCACTATGGTTTTACCAAGCTGGGATTCCATTGAATCTGGTGAGGTTGAAGAGCTTTCAAGAAATGTTGTGGGTTGTTGGAAGATTTGGTCCCAATTCCTCTCCTTAATGATGAATTGGAGTACACTAAAGGATTGTTAAAGGGTCATAGAGAGCAATGGGAAAAACATGGTTGCTCCATTATGTCTGATGCTTGGATGGATAAGAGACAAATAAGCATCATTAATTTTCTAGTGAACTCTCCTATTGGGACAATGTTTTTGAAGTCCGTTGATGCATCTGATTATGTGAAGACTGGTGAGAAGATATTTGAGCTTTCAGATGGTGTTGTAGAGGAAATGGGGGAAGCAAATATTGTGCAAGTTGTCACCGACAATGGGAGCAACTATGTATTGGCTGGAAAGATGCTGATGGATAAAAGATCCCATTTATTTTGGACTCCTTGCGCTGCCCATTGCTTTGATCTAATGCTTGAAGACATTGGTAAGCTACCTTTGATACAAAGAACTATAAAAAGAGCGATTTCGATTGTTAGCTTCACCTATAGTCATTCTAGCACGTTATCCATGCTAAGACATTTCACCAATAATAAGGAATTGGTGAGGCATGCAGTCACTCAATTTGCAACGTCATATCTTTCTTTAGAAAGGCTTCACGAGGAGAAAGGAAATTTGAGAAAGAATGTACACCTCGAAAAAATGGGTCAAAAACAAATTATCTAAGGATGCAAAGGGAAATGAGGTAACGAAGATTGTGGTGATGCCAAGTTTTTGGAATCATGTCAAATACAGTCTCAAGATCATGGGTCCTCTTGTTCGAGTGCTTAGACTTGTTGATGGGGAGAGGAAACCAGCAATGGAGAAGGCAAAAGAATGTATCATTAAAACATTCAATGGTGAAAGCAAATACAGTGAGGTTTTTAAAATCATTGATAATAGATTGAATTGCCAACTTCATCGCCCGTTGCATGCAGCTGGTCACTTCTTGAACCCGGAATTATTTTATGATAATCCTGATATTGAGATGGATTTAGTCACAAAAAGGTGGCTTGAGTGCATCACTAAATTGGTGCTTAGTCAAGAGACACGACAAAAAATTTTGGAGTAGCTAGTCAAGTACAAAAACAAGTATGGTCTTTTTATTACGGAGTTTGCACATAGTCAACGCAAAAAATATCGCCCGGTAAGATTCTAATTAAGTTTCTAAAGCTTTGCTGATTTGGTTAGAAATTTAGGATTAAGGCAAATTTATTTGAATTTTACAGCATTCTGGTGGCGATCATAGGGGCATGAAACTCCTGATTATGCGAAATCTTGCTATCAAGATCTTGATCTTGACTTGTAGTGCTTCAGGATGCGACCACAACTGGAGCATTTTTGATCATGTAAAGTATCCTCTAATATCTTTAGAATTTGAAAGCCATGACTAAGTTACTAAGATTATATTCAATTACATAATGTTTCATATCACACTAAGAAGAGGAATATTCTTGATCATGAAAGGATGGAGAGCTTGGTCTATATCAAATATAACCAACAACTCATTGAAAGATATAATCTTGAAGATGAAGTTGATCCTATTTCACTCAATGATATTGATGAGTCTAATGAGTGGTTGGTTGGAAAAGTTGGAGTTCCAATAGATGTTAATGCTGATGTTGATATTGATGATGATGGAAGGAATGATTTGGTTCATGAAGGTGATATAACATTGACTTGGAATGTTATTTTTAAGCAACGGGGGGAATGAACCTACAACAAATACTAGGAGTAGGGGTAGGGGGTCAGCAACAAAGTAGAAAAAGAAAAGAATTTGTAGGGGGTAGACTAATTCCTTTTAAGTCATGGTCAATTTCTCCAATGCTTTCGCCAACTGCTTGGCTTTTTCAAAGTTCTCATTCAAAACCATAGCCATTTTACCCTTCTCTAGCTCATCCCTATTATGCTTAATCTCCCTAGATCGGCCAATGCACAACAGCCTTGCACCCACCAGCTACATATATTCACTAGCATATAAATTACCATATAAAAATAAAAAACAAACAATTTTACAGAACATAATTACTATCTGCAAAAATTAATCCAAAGCTATATCACCAACGCCATTGACAAGTTCAACATCATTAGTGGCCTGGGCAAGGGCAACATCATCAGCAAGAGAAACAAACGGAAACTGTGGAAACCACAATGAACAACGATCTTGTTCATTTGGAAAACCATGGAGTTTCATTTGATTTTCCACAAAAACCAAAACCATTTCCCTTCCACCAGCAAGGCCACTGGGCTCGGTTAGATCCACAACTTTCTCATAGCCACCAAAGCTCTCAACTTTCCTCTTCTTCAATCTAATCCTCTTTGGACATGTAACTTGTTCCAATCCCCCACCTCAGTTTTCTTCTTGAAAAAAGACCTCAACCCAGTAGTGTTAACCTTGGGGGCTCTCTCGGCTGCATTCAAACAAAAACATAGCAACAACAAGCAAAACATTATTCTTACCATAACGACAAATTATTCCAATATCCAACAATAAACAACGCTCGTGCCTACGTAAGACCTGACATGATCCTCATCTTCTTCCCACTTCGCCAATTCGGCAACAGACAACAATCTATTTGAGTAACTAATATTAACGAAATACTCCACTATATACTTATTCTTCTCACACATTTCATCCATACCCAACACTTGATGAGGTTTCAAGTTCCAGTACAAAGGAAATTTTTCAAATAAGTTTTCATCCAAGTAAAAGGGGAATTCATCAACAGCAGCTCTCACCTTACAAACATTTCTTTAAACCCTTTGTAAGTTGAACTATAAAGGCTAAGTAACTGCCTCCCAGGGGTGCTATTTAAGTGAACCCATTGCCCTTTCTTCACTCTTTTTTCCTGAAATAGAGCAAAAAACACCTCCAGGGAAGGGTCCATTTTCAAATAATTCATCAACGCCTCAAATCCTCTTACAAAAGCCCATGAGTTGGGGTGTAATTGTGATGGAGCACATCGAAGCTACGTCAGGACCCCACACTCAAACGCAGTAAAAGGGAACTTTATTTTAGTTCCACAAAAACACAACAATACATATAGAAAAAGTCCTAATACTTACATCTGTGACACACCCTCTCCTAGTTAGAATAGGACAACAACTCCAGATGAATGTTACTACCTGGTTTTATCCAACCAGAAACGCCAAGATGTTCGACGCATTCATCATTAACAAAACAAGAAACTTGAGTAAGAACATCATCATAAACCAATCCATAAGAATCGTTTTCATCAATCACCGCCACTTTTTCCTCCTATTCCATCATCTCCTTGGTTTTTAAATGACCCATTGGAAATGACCAGACAGCAACAGGCATGGACGAGAACTAGAGAAGAATAGAAATAAGACAAAGTATAAAAGAGTACAAGATAATGCTAACCTTCTTGACTCATGAGTACAGAGGAGCTAAGGAGACTGCTTGCTATCTTCTACTTCGAGAGTGGTAAGAATAAATGGCAATACAATTCTCTTTCAATGTATTTTTCATTGCATAATAACCCATTGAAAAACACACATTTAATTATGACCATTCACACTACAATGATGGCTAAGGATCTAATGGTTGGGAATTCATTGGAAAACGTAATTGTCCAATCATTTCCCTCTCACATGTTACCTATAAAGAGGGAATCTCATTAAATGTGTTTATGTCTCCAAAATACAATTAGAAAATAATATAATAATAATGGTAAATTAAAATAAAAGAGCACCTAAATTTAATTCCAAAACAATTTGACTTTGGGGCTCCTCCTTTATCATTTAACGACTTCTTTTATAAAAAAAAATTAGTCAATTTTTATTAAAGCTTAACCTGTTTTGTAATAATAAACCAAGGTTAAGCTTGGGGCTGTGATCCGTTAGTTATAAATTGGCTAAAATGATAAGCTTGGATTTTAAAATAAACTAACAAACCCAAATAGATCTGATAACGTTATAATACATCCTAAAGAAGATCGACCAAATTTGGAGTTCAATGGAGCGATTACAACAAACCACCATCTATGTAAACAACATCAGTAATTCACAACAAGACACTTAAGAAAAACTAGCTACTCTCTGGTAACAAAGAAAAGATATCCAAATCTTTCAAGAGAATAACCCCATCCCATCGCCGAACTGTAACTCGGCCAAGGTTCTGCACCAGGAACAATTAGGTTTTGAATTAGGTCTCCAAATCATTTTTCATATAAAAAAAAAAGATCTCAAAAGTGAATATTATTTGACATAGATGTCACAAAAAATATTAATTGGATAATGATCCAGATGCGACCTGATCATCAAGATTCATTAATTCTACAACTTTGGAATGTAGAGATGAATTTAGTCTTGCGCGAGGCCAATGGACTCGTTGATTGCCTAGCTAAGCGTGGTGCTCAAAGCTTTGACTTCTATATAGAATAACTAAACCTCTGGAATTATCTTGATCACTTGATTAGTAATGAAACTTTGTTGAAGTGTTTTTAAACGCTTCTCTTATTCTTGGACACCATATTAGAATTAAATTGAGATGTGTCATGAAGTTATATTCTTTTGGGTAAGTATATTTTTTGTCCTTGAAGTTTGCTAAAAGTTTCAAAATACTCCTAAGTTTTATTTTGTTTCAATTTTATCCCTAAAATTTTTATTAACGTCAAATATACCTACTGAGAGTTAATTTTGCAAGAAATACAAAACCAATTTAAAAATAATATCACAAGAACAACTTTCAATACAAGCAAGTCAGACATAAAGTTTTAACATTATTGTTGGAGTAGTCCTAAGAATCTTGAAAATTTAGCTACCAGGAATATATTTGATACAAATAAAAAACTTTTGAGACAAAATTAAAACAACATAAAACTTATGGGTATTTTTTAAACTTTTAGCAAATTTCACGGATAAAAAATATAATTTACCCTGTTCACTCTTTAATTTGGTTGTCAAAGTTTTAATTTACTCAATTTAATTGCCTAATTTGTCGTTCGTGATTCACATTGATTTATGTCTTTATCTTTTTTTACAAAATCACTAACGTCCGCCATATGTAACTTAGAAAACTTTGGAAAACTATTCTTAATTTCTTTAAGATAATCCAATTTGAGAAGAAAACTAAGAGCCTATTTAATCATCTCTAGCAAACAACAAACAAATTGGGTTCCCCAAACCACCAAACAAACGAAAAAAAACCCTAACCTCACTTTCGGTTGCTCTAGCAAATCAGCACATGGATTTCTCACTTCCACAATGCCAGTCGCAATCGCCCTCAAGCAAGCTCAGTCGCAAAACAAAGACACAACGTGCTCACGATTACAGTGTACGTTGCAACCGGCCTTTGATCGTCTACCTTTTGATCTCGAGAACGGTTTTAAGCTACCAATGCTCATGAACATAGTGTTTCATAACGTGATATCGACCACCCTAAAATCGTCCTTCTTTTCCAAGTCTTCTCGGAGCACGAAACTAAATTAATTGTTTTATATTTATTCAATTTAATTTTAATTTTAATTTGGTGATCACTTTCATTCAAACTAATAATATTTTGATTATACATAAGTGAAACAATAAATATTAAATTTTATGAAATATTTATAAATTAAAAGAGAAAAATACTTTTTATTAATAATCACAATATATTCTCTGTTTTAGGTTATACAATACTTTTTTTAATAAATACTTGAAATATATAATAAGTATATATAATAAGCATATATAACTGGTTTAACCAATAATTTAACAATTGAACTAATAATCTTATAATATAATTTTTTTAATCAATTTAATTTCCAATTCGAAATAATGCACACATGATGAAGTTAGCTTAAAAATGATACATCACAAGAATACTCTTTAGATTCGGATCCTCCGTAATAAATATCATTGTGGAAACAATATACTTCCCAATATCGTTAAGCTACAATCTACTAGTTCAAATGTATGGAAAGGTATTTGTCAAGTCTAGTCCACTTTTGAAAAAATCTTGTTTGGAGACTCGGAAATGGTAGTTAAGTTTATATGTGGACTAATCATTGGATTCCAGGCGTTCATTGACTTGCTGACTTTGCTCCTTAATTTTTATTAGAAAGTCAATTTTCTCGAATATCATAAATATCCCTCTTGGGTGCATTCTTCTCCACTTATCTGGATGGCCTACATGGTTTAGTTGTAGATCTCTTTACCAGGATCTGGATGTTGAAAGCCCCTCAACGTTTACGTACTTTTTGTTGGTATGGTAGCTAATGATGCTCTTCTTACAAACGAATTTCTTCATCACTGGCATATGGCTCCTAATGCTCTTTGTTGTTTTGTGTGACTCTTCTTCTGAATATGTGCTTCATGTCCTTCGTAATTGTTGAATTGCAACATGGA
>JASCZI010121088.1:44228-61752 GCA_036250425.1 Stylosanthes scabra | reverse complement strand
TGTAATATGATTTTTGTTTATAAATAAAAACTTTCGAAAAACACTTTATAAAACATTTTCTCAAAACATTTCTCAAGTGTGTGCGTGAGAGATATATATTTTTGGTTCTTGACAAGATTAAAATCTAGGTCCTAACTTTCTAAACATCTTCAACTTCGAGGACTTGTTTTTCTTGTCGTTGTGATTTTGCTTTCAAGGCGAATCCTTTATTCTCCATAGTTTGTCATTCATTAAAACCTAAACAAAATAAACTTTGCATATATATATTGTAACATGGTTTACGGTTAGAATAATTTGGTATTGTTCGCTTATATGAACAAGATGCATCTGGAAATCCTATTTGCTAATTTGTGAATTTTTTTATGTATTTGATGATTTGTGAAAGTTAGTTTTGAATTGGGTAATTTGGTCATTTAACTTATTTTAGTCTTTACACAATTCAATTTAGTACATTTTAAACCAAACATAATACACAAACTAAATATATTCTTAGCCTCTCAATCTCAGTCTTTCAGTCTCAGTCCCTCAATCTCAGTCTTCAGTTTCCTTTCCAAACGCACCCTTATATAGAGCTAGAAATTAAAGATTCACAAAATTAGTCATTTCTAAAATTATTGTACATTTTGTTATTCGTGTTTATAAACTATTTCTTAAGGGAAACTATTTGACTTTAAATTCTTTTAAGATTCTAGAAACTAATTTATGATAACTTTTTAAGAATTAAATCCAAAAACATATTTTTAACAAGAAAATTACACTCACGTTTAAATGAAATTTTTGGAGTTGCAACAAGCCAACAACAATGAATGGAGCAGCTTCTCATCATTGTCTCTAGGCGTTGTTTTCCGGGGTCAGTGCCTACACATGTGGGCCTTGACCATTTCAAAAAAACAATTTGTAGGTATCTAAGTCTAACATATATAATATTGTTAACCAAAAAAAAAGTCTAACATAATATTAAGTAAAAAAAAGAAAAGTTTAACATAATATAAAATTAAAGTGAGGGTGTTTTAGTAAATTCATTCTAGGTAAAAATTTAACAAGTTCCCTTAAAACACATATCTCTATTTTTATCTCGTCTGTATGATAAATGCTCAGGTGCAATCAACTTAATGTGAAATTGCTTATTAAAAAATATTAGATAATTTGACATATTTGATTAAACTTTAATATAACAATTTAAAGTGTCGATTTCATGTAAAATTAACTGTATGTGAATTTCCATCGATCCCTATTTGTTCGTGGGGATTGAATGAGCCTTTGTGCCAGCAGATTTCACGCACGGATTTTATTAACCCTTAATATTGCTATGTGGATATTTTTGTTTTTATCCCTAAACAAAAGTTAACTAAAATTAATAAGCAAACAAAAAATTGTATGTACAAAAATTAAGAATAAAAATTCATATTAATTAATTTTCGTTATTTTTCAAATTTATGTATCCTATAACTATATAGGAGTCAGGGGAAAAAAATACTATAACTAGTACTCTTGCTGGAAGAAACTAGAAAGATAAAATATATCCTAAAATATGCATGCTATGGCAATCAGTGTATAATAAATAAATAAATAAATAAATAAATGCATGGAATTGAGACAAATTATAGAATTACGTGAACACCGCAAATATATATATATATATATATATATATATATATATATATATATGTTACTTGAATGCTTCTGTAATAGGATACAAAGGATTGGTGAAGGATTACAGCAATGCGTGTGGACCTTGCTTTCATTAATGATGAAGATCATCATGAACAATTGAACATGCATAAACATCAATAACTGCTGCGTCGTACTCTTCAATTTATGATTTATAATGCAATAGGACCAGGCCCCAAAGATCCTCTAAAGTACTGTTTTGTATGATGCCTAATTAATGATGTACGAGATAAGGCCAATTTTGATATTCTTTAGTTTAATTTATTTGATAATCGAAATAACGGTGTAAATTATTTTATGCAATAATTAAATGATATTCGTTCTTCTAAATAGTTATTTAAGTTAAAAAAAATAGTTAATATTTAACGTAATAAATAGATCAACGGCAACTATTAGTATGTTAAAGAAAAAGAAAAAGTTTTGAGAGTTAATGCATTTAATGCTATGATAGATGAGTTAGGGAGATTATTTTCATTTTATTTGGATGACAATGCTTTCTTTTTTTTAATTTTAGATGATAATTTAATTATTAGCCGGTTCCTTAATATTTATTTATTAGAGAAAAATATGAAGTGTAATATCTTTTGTATATAGTATGATAAAAAAATTAAATACTTATAAGCTAAATTAAATATTTAATATGTAATATAGGCTTTTTTTCCTATATAAAATAAAAAGAAAATATATTTACCATATTCCCTAAAACAGAATTGTTTATTTATGCGTCCTATTTATTTATGTAAATTATGGATATAAATCAAGATTAAAAAAATCGGGGATATATATTATCCACAAATTAAGAGCACATATACCATAACATGTGTTGTGGTTTGAATTAGGAAGACAAGATGGAGACCATAAATTGTGGTTGTTAATCACGAATTTATAATATATAAAGCATAACATAATTGTGTGATTGTATTTAAAAAAAAATTATAATAGGTGTACTTTAAATTATTATATGAAAAAATTAGATTAACTTAACATCAATCATTAAAATCAATCACTAATATATAATATACATCGAAATATAAAATATAAATTAAAAATGAATTAAACCACACATATATTTATACATTAATATATGTTAGCTAATTTTAGTGTGCAAATAGAATTTCAAATATATGTTATCAAATACATTAATATATGTTAGCTGATTTTAGGCTGAGTTTTTTATTTACTATAATTTATTTGTGATGAACTATCTTGTGTTGAAACGGAGCTTCTTTTTTATGCATTTTTATTGAGGCGAAGCCTCTTTTAGATGTTATTTGTTACAACAGTGCTAGATAATCAATAAAAATTTAGCCAACATCAGCCAACAATTTAAATTAGATGTTCTATTTCTTTATGTATCGGATGTTTTATTTCTAAAAAATACAAAGTTAGCTGATTGTTAGTTGCTTTATATTTCGGATGTTCTATAGCTTTTGTGCAAAATCATGGTCTGAGCAAGATGGAAGAGACAAATGGAGCAGAAGAGAAAACAGAGAGAGAAATTGAGAGACTATGTTAGCTTCTCATTGACAGAAAGAAAAACAGAAGTCCTAACTATCTTTACAAGCAAGTTGCCTTATATAGTTAATAACTAATTACACACTTCACTAACTTCACTAATTTCTCAAAACAGAATTGTAACCAACTTGCTAACTAAATGGCATAATAGCTAACTAACTAGGCTAATTGAATAAATACACTCATGAATGAAGGATTTACGTCACACCCTCCCACAAGCTAGGATTATATAAATCAAACAATCCAAGCTTGGAAATATTAGTAGAAAAAGGTCCTGGTGCTAAAGCCTTGGTTAAGAAGTCTACCAATTGATCTTTAGTGTTGACTGACATGAGATGGATGAGTCCTGAAAAAAGCTTCTCTCTAACTATGTGGCAGTCCACCTCGATGTGCTTGGTTCTTTCATGAAAAATTGGATTATGTGCAATATGAATTGCTGATTGATTATCACAGAATATAGTAATTGATTTTTTCAATGGTATGCCAATGAAGTTCATGAGAAAGGAAAGCCATCTTGCCTCACATGTAGCTGCAGCAAGTGACCGATATTCTGCCTCAGCAAATGATCTCGCTACAGTAGTTTGTTTCTTACTTTTCCAGCTTCTCCAAGCATAAAGCAATAGCCTGAAATAGATCTTCGTGTATCTGAACATGTGGCCCAATCAGCATCAACATATCCTGAAATGTACATGTTTGAGACAGCAGGGAAGAAGAGACCTTGTGAAGGTTTTCCTTTGAGGTATTTCAGCACTCGAAAAGCAGCATTTAAATGAGCATCAGTTGCACAATCCAAGAATTGGCTTAATCTGCCAACTGCATATGAGATATCAGGCCTAGTGTTGGTGAGATAGAGCAATCTTCCAATGAGTTGTCTATAAATCGTGGGGTCAAGTAGAGGTGTGCCTGATTCTCTGGACAATTTCTGAATTCTGGTGTAATCCATTGGGGTAGAAAGAGGTTTGCATTCAAGCTAACCAAAATCCCTGAGTAAGTCAGTAGTATATTTCCTTTGGTAAATGTGTACTCCAACATGTTATCATGCAACTTCCATTTCAATGAAATATTTCAAGTCTCCCAAGTCTTTGATCTTGAATTTAGCATCTAAAATGCCCTTTATATCATCAATTTCACTAATGTCATCTCCTGTGAGCACTAAATCATCCACGTATACTAGTATGGCAGTTAAGCCTTGCTGTCTTTGTTTGATGAAGAGTGAATGATCATCAACACACTTGCTATATCCTGCATCAGTCAATGTTTGTGTCAATTTGAGATTCCATTGTCGGCTTGCTTGTTTCAAGCCATAGAGAGATTTCTGCAATTTGCATACTAGGCCTGGCTTGGGAGAGTCCAAGCCGTGTGGCAGCTTTATATACACCTCCTTGTCTAAATCACCATGTAAGAAAGCTGTGTTCACGTCAAGCTGCTTCAGGTGCCATCTCTTTGCAGCTACAATGGCCAAAATAACTCTGAGAGTTGTCATCTTGACTACTGGGCTGAATGTGTCAGCATAATCCACTCCTTGAACTTGAGTAAATCCTTTTGCAACCAATCTAGCCTTGTGCCTTTCAATACTGCCATCAGGGTTGAACTTCACACGAAATACCCACTTGCAACCCACAGCCTTTTTGCCTTTTGGGAGTTTAGTGAGATTCCAAGTCTGATTTTGTTTTAGAGCATTCAATTCTGCTTGTATCGCTTCTCTTCAGCAAGGGTAAGCAGTAGCCTCCTCATAGGTGCTAGGTTCGGCATTGGCCAAAATAACAAGGGAAAAAGATTTGTACTTGGGTGTTAAATTTTCAAAAGACAAATAATGAGAGAAGGGATACAGAAATGAGGATGAGTTGTTGCTAAGTGAAGTTTTACTCATCATACAATGATAATCTTTCAAATAAGCAAGGGGTCTTCTATCTCTAAGAGACCTTCTAATAAAATTTTCATGTTGTTGTGATGCATGTGATGCATTATGTGATGCAGCAGAATCAAATACATCTTGTTCTAAAGTATTGGATGAAGGGAAATCTTGTAATGTAGTTGAATGCATGGTTGGCTCTTGAGAGTGAGAATGCACAATAGTAGGTGTATTTGATGCATGTTGACAAGATGTATGAGATGATGCATTTTGTGATGAAAGAAAATCTGTGGATCGTAAAAAATTAGGTTCATAAGCCAATGTAGAATTTGTGGGAGGAGGAAATGAATGTGTCCTAGAATTGCTTGTTGTAACAGATTGGAATAAAGGAAACTGATTTTCAAAAAATTATACATTTCTTGAAAAGAAAATTTGCTTAGTCTTAATATCAAGTAGTCTAAAGCCTTTAATTCATTCTTTAAATCCCACAAATACTAATTTTCTTACTCTTGGGTCCAGTTTTGTTCTTGAATTCTCAAGAGTGCTTGCAAATACTAAACATCTAAAGATTCTAAAATGTGAAATGTCAGCTAGAGCCCCATACAGTATTGTAAAAGGGATTTCATTTTGTAAACTAAGGCTTGGAAGCCTATTTATGATAAGCACTGCATGGGCCATAGCAAAGTGCCAATAGCACTTTGGGACATTTGATTCAAAGATTAAGGCTCTTGTGATGTTTAAAATATGCTAGTGTTTCCTCTCTACAATTCCACTTTGTTGTGGTGTCTCTACACAAGATGTTTGATGTAAGATTCCACTTGATGCAAAATAGGATTTTAGAGTGAACTCAGCCCCATTATCGGTTCTAATACACTTTACTTGCTTCCCAAACTGCACCTTAACATAAGCTACAAAATTCTGCACTAATTGAGAAGTTTCAGATTTCATTTTCATAAAATAAACCCAAATAAATCTACTTTTTCCATCCACAACTGTTAGAAAATATTTATGTCCTTCAATAGATGCAATAGCAAGAGGTCCCCAAATATCCATATATATTATATCAAAACATTCTTCTATCATTGTAGTACTATTTCAAAGGGCAATTTCTTTTGCTTTGAAAGGTGACAAGGATCACAAGGTAAAATCTTACTATTACAATCTATGAAACTATATTTTGCTTTCATGACATTCAATTTGTGTAATGGTATATGACCTAATCTAGAATGCCATACATTATTCTCATGAGATGCTGTATTAACATGATTAATTTCTACTAAAGAAGAACTCTTGGCTGAGATGGGTGAACCAAATCTTTTTTATTGATTAGTCAGTGTATATAGACCATCCCCACACTTAGCAATTCCAATCATCCTCGATGTGAGCTGATCTTGTATCTCACAATGTGTGTCATCTATTAGTAATTGACATCTTAGGTTGGATGTTAATTTTGATACAGAAATCAGTTTAAAATCAAAATCAGGTATGTATAATACCTTTTGGAGATAGAATCTGTCAGTGAACATCACAGTGCCAATTATGTCGCTTATTGTTTCAGCTCCATTAGGCATTTTCACAATGATGATAGGTTCTATCTTTTGAAAGTTTGTAAAATCATTTATGTTGAAAGTCACATGGTCTATTGCTCCTGAATCAATGATCCAGATAGCAGATTTTGGTTTTATAAAACTCAATTTTAGAGCTGAATTGCAGCAAAATAGTTTTACCTTGGTTGGAGGTTTGCAAAGAATTGGCCAAATCTTGACTAGCAATTTGATTTGCTTGCTAATTTCCCTTCCCTTTGATTAGTTCCAACAAGGCTGATCGTTGCTCCTAAAGTAAATTCAAAATTGTTCACTCCACTTGCATCTTGAAGATAATTGGACTGCAGTTGCTTATCACTGAAATCATCATCATGTTCTTTAGTGTATAGCTGATTTGTAACAGCATTGTACTGTGGTCTCTTCATTTCAGGAGGGTAACCATGCTTCTTGTAGCACACATCCTCAGTGTGTCCTTGCTTGCCACAATAGGAACACATCATTTTGGATCCCCTTCCTCTACCTCCAGAGCCATTTCTACCACCACGGCCCTTGCCTCTGCCTTTGCCACTTGAATCGTCTGATGACTGAGTGAAGGTTTTATTCTGAGTTGAATTCAGCAAGATCTTGACACTATCAACTCCATTCAATTGCCTCTCTTGTTGTGTTAACATAGAAAAGACAGTGTTTACATCGGGCAGAGGAGACAACAACATGATCTGTGATTTTACAGTCGAATACTGTTCATTTAGACCTCTTAGCAATCTGGTAACCTGGTCCTCATCTCTATATTCCCTTATTTTTGCTAAACCACATGAACACCTCTCAATGTAGTTAACACAATCAGGTATTTGCCGAAAATTGTTCAATTCATCCCAAATCTGTTTCAATTTGGTGAACTAAGCTGTAATGTTTAGATCTCCTTGTTTAATAGCAAACAATTCTTCCTATAATTCGGCAACCCTAAATCTATCACCCTGGTAATACCTATGCTTAAGGTCATCCCACAAATCAGCAGCAACATTGTTCCAAGCCACACTTTCCAGTATATCAGGACTAAGAGAACTATTAATCCATGAAACAAGGTAATTATTGCATCTCTCCCATGCATCAAAGTTTTCATCTTCCTCTTCTGGTCTCTTAAGAGTTCGATTATAAACTTGATTTTGTTCTTAGATCTAATTGCTCTCAACATCACACGGCTCCATGTGCCATAGTTATTAGGAGTAAGAGTGACTTGAATGATCGAAGTACCTGGATTCTCTCCTGGATGAATGAAGTAGGGATTGGTTGGATATTGAATCGAATTGTTGTTGTTCTTCGCGATTAACTGGTTCAAAAGCTGTGCCAACTCATTCACATCGAGTTGCATTGTGCCGCTCTGATTGATAGGGCCATCTCCTGAAGTCCGACTTCCTGTTCCGTGATCCGCCATTAGAGATCTATGAATCTAGGTGCAGCAAAGATTCAGAACTTCTTCTCCTTGATTCGTTGATCGAAAACTGTGCTTTCACTAGTGAGACGATTTGGTAAAGCGATCAGAATCTCATCAATCTCTGTGGTATGAATCTTAGAGAAGAGAAGAAATGTAGACAGAAGTAATGAAGAAAGAAATTTTAGGAAGAGAGGGATTTGGTGGCGGATAAGTAAAGCTCTTCACAATTTCTCAGGTCTGATTCTTTTGCTTTCCACATTCACCACACCATGTGCAAAATCATGGTCTGAGCAAGATGGAAGAGACAAATGGAGCAGAAGAGAAAACAGAGAGAGAAATTGAGAGAATATGTGAGCTTCTCATTGATAGAAAGAAAAACAGAAGTCCTAACTATCTTTACAAGAAAGTTGCCTTATATAGTTAATAACTAATTACACACTTCACTAACTTCACTAATTTCTCAAAACAGAATTGTAACCAACTTTCTAACTAAATGGCATAGTAGCTAACTAACTAGGCTAATTGAATAAATACCCTCATGAATGAAGGATTCACGTCACAACTTTCATTGTGAACGTTCTATAACCAGTGGTTACAGATGTTCTATTTTTTGTTGGCTAATTTATTGGTTAGAAAAATGTTGGTTACCTATATTTTCCCTATTTGTTAAGGCTGAGCTTTCTATTTATTATATTTTGACTGTGGTGAACTCTATTGGTGTTGAGGTGGAGCCTCCTTATGTCACTGAGGCATAACCCCATTTTTTGGTTATTTGTTAAGATGAATATTGCAGATGATAAAGAATACAAGGCATAGCTGTGCAATAGATAAAGAAAATGAAATCGGTGACGGTGAAATATATTAGTGTAGTGATTGGAGATGAAATTTATTTAGTATATTTTATCTACACTGTTGTAATTTGAATACTCTTTGATCCTTGATGACAATGTCGAAAGGGATTTGGGGAGGATTCGATTTTCTCCCTGTTTAGATCGAAACTGTTGAACTATCTAAAATGAAAAAGTATAGGTAACCAATATTTTTTTAACCAACAATCAGCCAACAAAAAGTAGAACATCCGTAACTACTGTTTATAGAACATCCATAACCTAAAGAAATAGAACATCCGTAACTTTTTTAGAAATAGAACATCCGAAACCTAAAGGAATAGAACATCCAATTTAAGTTGTTGGCTGATGTTGGTTGAATTTTTGTTGGTTACCTAGCATTGTTGATTAAAAAATAAAAAAATAGGATCAATTAAATTATTATTCAATTAGTTATCATTATTGTTGGATTTAAATTAATTTGCTATAAAAAATAGGATTATTGTAATGTGAATACTAAGCTAATTTTTTTTTTTTTTGAATATTCATGACAATCCGTCACAGATGCATTGTCCATTATTTGTTTTATTTGTTTATTAAATTAGATAAATGGACGATGATGATGAAGTTAGGTGAGCATCATGTGGCTCACATTAAGAAGCAATCAGTCAGTGACAGAGTCGCTTGAGAGAGAAGGAAAAAGGACGGCACAGATGAACCTAACATGGCATCACGTGGTTCAAATGACTTACTCAATCCGTGTTTGACGGATTCTCTCTCTTCAAGAAAAAAAGAAAAATGAACGGCGCGGATGGAAGGACTCAACCATCGTGCGGCTCAGATGGATTCTCAATCCGTCTTTGACGGATTCTTGTTGACTGAAAAAAATCACGGATCAATGAAGATCCAATGCATGGGAATTAATGTTGCCTCATCCAACGACTGGGGAATGAAAGTAAAATAACAATGTGTTGAACACATCTCAGACACATTGCTTTCACTTACCTTTCGTTCCCAGCCTTGCTTCCTCATACATTTGTAGCTCCTGAACCATTAGAGAAAATGGTGAAGCTGAAGAAACATATCATTGATAAGTTTAAGCAGTCTGAATATGTAAGTTTTATTAATTTTTTATATTATTTTTTTATGATTAAAATATGATATACAAATATATATTTTAGGATTATTAATAGTTTAAAATAGTGTTAATCTTAAATGATATTGTTATTTCGGATATTAATTTAGAGTTTTGTTTAGTTATTAGTTGATTTAGTTTAGTTATTAGCAAACAGAATGTGCTATTGTTATATATTTATATGTAGTTAAATTGTTATTTGGGTGCATATATTATATGAGCAATGGGGCCACTAGTAATTTTGGTTAGTATTAATTTTGTTATTGTTATTAGTGATATATATATATATAGATTTGTTACTAAATGTAATGGGGTCACTATTAACTTAATTGTTAGAATTATTAATTTGGCTAGTGTTTTTTATTTGTCGGCTGGGTGTGGCTGATTAGAAAAAATAATTTATTATGCATGGATATATTTAAAATGTTTGGTATGTGTTTAATGTTGGGAATGAGACCACAACTAATCTTGACTAGTAACATATGTATTGCGAATTTAAACATTTTTTTTTCAGCGATCAAGAAAATTACGCACAAGGCACTTATCCACTCCGAGTGACTATGATAAGAGGATAGATGAAAAGCTAATTAATGCCGGCTTCTATTACATATCACAAATAAGGGGCAAACTAACGAGTCAGATAACGCTGGTCTCGCTCTTATGGAAAGGTGGGACCCGATTACCCACACGTTCCACCTGCCAATAGGAGAGGTTATTGTGATGCTACAGGACGTGGAAATGATCCTTGGGTTGAGCTCACATGGAGTTCCGGTGACTGGTTGGACCGGAACTAGTGTTGAGGCACTAAGGGAGAGTGCATAATTAATTTCGGTGTCCAGCCGGATGATAGTGATATAAAGGCTAGTAGTTTTATCGAGATATCTTGGATCCGTATGGTTAAAAACTCTATTAGGTTGATTGATGATGAATCTATAAATAGATATGTCAGGTTGCACATTATGGAACTGTTTGGCACAACTCTGTTCTGTGACAAGTCTTCCACCCATGTACACTCGAAGTTTCTTCCCATTCTTCGTGATGTTACTCAGATAAACGCCTACAGTTGGGGCAGTGCGTGTCTCGCCCACCTCAACAGAGCTCTATGCAGGGCGACTCAGTTTGATTGTCTAGATATAGACGGGCCTCTAGCACTGTTACATGTATGGGCTTGGGAGAGATTACCATTTCTTGCACCGGTTGAAATTTACTGTTACCATGGGCACAATGTTATCGTTTCCATCTTGAGTAACTACAACCAACAGAGCCCCTTTATACTTTCCATATAGGTGTGTGCTGTCTACTTGTACAACCGGCTTGCAATGTCTAAATGCTCTAATGCAAGGATAAAAACTCCAAAATATTCTACGTAATATTCTGACATCGGGAACCAGGTCATCCCCACGATAAGCAGGTGCAGTTTCAAACTCCACAGCAGCTGACGGTTCTTTTTGTACCATCGCCTCAAACCACGTTGACAATGCCTCATAAGAGGCCTCCCAACCCCAAAGATCTTTTCGAACGCCTTTTGTTTAACCATCCATGCTTTGCGATAACTTACCGTGTTATTGAACTTCGATTAGACCTCGGCAATCACAGATCTTATTTTGATGGAAAGGTCTAACTCAATCAAAGGTTTATTGCTTCAGCTATCATATCTGAGTTGAGCTTAGAGTGATCCTGAGAAATCGTTCCTATGGTGCAAGTGCAACTACCATTATACCTTCTTAGCACCCAGCAAAACTTTCGTTTAATTAAGCTCACCCTTAGCCAAGCACAATTCGCCTCATACCGTACGCATTGTGCATAAAATGTAGTCGGTTCAGACTCTCATACCCAGTAATCTACCCCTCTGAAAATGGTGTATTCCTTCACTGCCTTTATCACGGACTCTCTGGAATTAAATTCCATTCCAATGGCAAACTCTCCACCCGAGACAAAAATTGGACCTGTCACATCAAAAACAACACATCTTTATTAAAGTTACTTTTCATAAAAACAAAAAAAGAACTCACACACCACATAAAAGAACAATAAATTAATAACATTAATACTAATCACAACAATATACCGACTGTCGTATATAAAATTTAATAACAATAATAGTAATAATGTTAATCATAGTAATAATAATAACAATAATAATTGTTATCTAATATATACCTGGGTTTACATCTTCAGCAAATTCTGGTGCCTTTAAGGTCTCTTTGTCAAAAACACGCATGGAGGATGGTTCTTGGAAAGGCAGTTCATTAGCAAGCGCATTTGCAACATCCTCCACATCTGACTCGATATCATGTTCCAATACATCTTCTTCATTTGCATCATGTATCTCATAGTTGCTTTCGAATTCTTCTTCACTATCGCTGTAATAACCTTCAAATTCCAAATCCGGCTGAACCTCTTCGACCGCTCCAACGACATAATTAAGGTATTTGTTCAAACTCTACATACAACTCGACCACAGATACATGTGCCATGTTTTTTAAATGGATTGAAATCATTTGTTGTAGACTCACATCATTCGTAATACACATAGTCTGAAACTATATAAGCCCCCAAATACTAACAAAGGACGCCTATACAAAATACTTTTCACAATTTTCTTCACATTTTGACAAATGACATTCTTAAACTCTTCGAATATCACCATAGGAAAAACAACAAAAAAACATGGCTTATTACACATAAATATTATACCATCTTGTGTATGAGATAAAATCTACCCATTATAATACACCTTAACATGAACTACCATCTCTATTTTAATTGTAATAAATTAAACAAAAAAAAAATAGAAAGAGATATTATCAGAAACATAAACAGCTCGAAGAACATGAAGAGCAACAAGAAATGTGCTTCTGAGATAAAAATTACTCGACTCCAACACCAGTCTCTTTCTTATAGTAATTCCTTATTTTTTTTTTAACTTAACATAAACAATCTGTCTACGACGGATTTTTTTTCCACACGTTTTATTTCTTTCTTCTAACAATGCGTCACATACGTATTCTTGCTTGCTTTTTTTGTAAAAATTCAAGGGCTATGCGTCACTGACGAATTCTCAAAGCTCATATTAAGCTAAATCATGCAATAATATAGGCGATAAATACACAATTACTTATCATATTCAAAAAAAGCAGCCACGGATAATTTTGTTTTTATTTTATATACGTGAAAAACGCTAAAGAATGTATAACTAACACTCTTAATGTAATTAAAAAAAAAATAACCGCTTAGATATATAGAGAGAGACAAATCGAGATATAGCTCCATGCCTACCTACTCTTTTGTTTATGTTTTTTTTTTTTTTTTTTTTTCCAGAGGACATCATGACATTTCAATTTCCATGTGCTGGAAGACAAGAATCAAGACTGTACGTACTCATCAAGAAATCGTTTTAATTATTTTAACATACTTTACATGATATTCACATTATTACCCAATCTCTCCCTTCTTTTTTTTTTGCCTTCTTTTCTTATTGATGAACTCCAAATGTTTTGTGATATACCTATAGGAAATCCTATCTCGTATCATCAGAATCATCATCATTAACTTGCCCCACGGAAAGTACAAATTAGTTGAGATTTGATAAACTATTTTCCAACAATAAAATGTTGACCCCATTTTTAGGTTAAAAAATTTGGTTATAGTTACTAAATGTGTGAAATGCTCTCCAATGACCCGTTCAGGTCACTAACATATGGCCATAAAATTAAACCATTTCCAAACTGGGGAAAATAGTTTTTTTATTTTTTTATTTTTTTTCACAAGTTGTGAAATGCTTAACGCATATTGTCTCATATTCTCATATATACAATAAAAAAAAAAAAAAGTTAAACACATGGCACCTCCTACCTTTTTACAAAGTAATGCTTAATTTGATTTTTGAAATTTTTAATGCCTATTAAAATAATAATTAAATTTTAAAATGACCAAAGTAATTATTGAATTTATAAATAGTAAATTTCTTTAATTTCTAATTTACATATGGAATAACTATGCCAGATAAAAATTCACTAAAGTTGTTAAAATATAAAATTATAAGATAATATTTTAATCATCATTGATTTTATAATATTTATTATTTATAAGTTCCATCAATCTTCATTTAAAGATGATTGAAGCACTACTTTATTCTCTAAAGTAATTAATAATTTTAAAGGAGTTTGATCCAACTATGACAATTATAAAGTTTAAAGATCGTCGACAACTTGACATTATTATTATTATTATTATTATTATTATTATTATTTATCTGTGAAAAGAAATACTGAATAGTAAATACAGTATTTACCTTCATGAAAAGGAAGGGGGGAGAAGGTAAAGGTAGTAAATAAAATGGAAGAGTAAAATGTACAATTATCCGGACAATATTAACCTTTGATTGGGTTAGAGCCTCAAGGTCAACATAATCAGGCAACAGTAAAATTCTTTCTTGTCATTTTCATTATTTATTTTTCCACGAGAATAATGCAGACGCCAGACAGCTTGTGAGGAAAAGTACAAGTTAACAGCTTCTTTTAAATACTTCTAATAAAGAATAAAGAATATTAATAATAATTGAATATCCACTTTAATTAATGGTTACCGTCTTATTACTGCTTTAATAAAAAAATTTGGAGTGTATAAGAATATAAGATACATTATAGATATTCCACAATATATACTAATTTAATAATTTTAATAGTTAATTTTAATTATAAAATTATTATAAAATATATACATAATTAAAATTAATAACTAAAATCATCTTAATAAAATCAACTGTTTCTATATATAATATATTTTTTTAAAAATTAATTAGCCAAATGTGATATAAAATTAATTTATATGTATTATTATATAATTTTATATATTTTAATTTCTATATTAAAATATATTATTTTTTTATTATTCTATATTATCATGTTATATTTATGTGGTTTGTAAATTTATTTGTCCTTAGTTTTAAATGGATGTATATATATTAGTGTTACTTTACTTGACGATAGAAAGAGAAAGAGAGAAGAGAAAACTGTAAAAATTGGGATCCATCATCAATGAATGTCTGAAGTGTGAAGTCACTTGTCTTGTCTTGTGTTTGTGCCTCCTCACTTTGAAAATCAAAAGAAAGTGAACAGAAAAAGTGACTTATTATTAGTTCTCTTTAGGGCTGCCATTGAAGCTGTGAGTTGGGAAGCAGTGACAGGTATTTTCCCATTATTTTACTCACTCTTCCTATTTTCAATGCTGCCAATCAATTATGAATTATTATTAGTTAATGAATATTGAATTCAATTATGCAGCTGGTAGCTGCCTCTCTCTACCTGCCTTGGTGAATCACATATTCAAGTTTTTCTCAGGAATCTTTTTCATCCAACTCTGTTCTGGTGAGACCAGCTGAAAATCAATCCTCTCTGTGTTTCTTGGTAAACTTACTGCTTTCTTGCTTTCTTCTATTTGGTTCTCTTGTTTATCTTCATTAATTTTCTTTCATGCATATAAGAATCAAATGATGTTGTGTGGAATTTTTTTATGATTATGATTTTCTTTTCTTTTCTTTTTTGTTTTGATTTTCCTTTTCTCCTTTTCTTGCTATTTCTTTGGTCATCTTCTTCCATGAATTCATTTGTGGAATTCTGCATCAAGGTATACTTATTCTGCAGAATTCTTCTTGGATTACTTTATTACTTTTTTTTTTTTGCTATTGTCAATAGTTCTATGACCACATGCATGAACAACCACAATTTCCCATTTTTTATCTGTGTTGCTTTTGTGTAATCTGCAGAAACTGATGAGGTAAACACTCAATTGATGGTTTCTCAGAAAATTCACTACCAAAAATGGGTCAAGATTTTTTCTCCATGTTTCAGCTTGATACAAAGAGGTTGCTGTGTCTTATTGGCATTACATTTGCAGTGTTCTTACTTTTCCAGTATTCTGAGCTTCCATACATAGCAACAACCACCACCACAACTTCAGGAAGTAGTAGATTCCATCCAGCAGATTCTCCATCTCAATCTATAATACTTAACAATGTTACTACGGATTTCGATATAGCAAACTCTACCAGTGGACATGTTCTTGAGAGGATAGTTAATTCAACTAGTACATCAATTGAAAAGGGAAATGTTTCGGAAACTGGTTTCGTCGTAGAACCGAAAAGGCTATCAATATCAAACACTTCATCTGATGAAAATTCAGTGGTCGAAAATGTAAGGATATCGGATAATGGATCTACAATAGAGCAGGCAGAGAATGTTGAACTGAAGAGTTCTAACAATGAGGTTAACACTTCTTCTGAACTAGAGCATAAGTCAGATACACAAGGAATATTACCAACATATTTAAGTGCTCCAATGGAATTGAAACCGGATATTACACCTCCTCAAGGATTATTGAATGTTTCCAATGAAATCGATTTGGAGAATGATGAGAGGCCAAAAGATGATGTCAATGTGCTTGGCAAGAACTCTGCTATCAGTAGTAAGCCTAAGGAGAAAAAAGATTCCCGTGTAGCTGTTCCGAAAGTAACATCGATCTCCGAAATGAATGAATTATTTCTTCAAAGCCGTGTCTCGTATCGTTCTATGGTATGTGACTCGATTTAACATCTAGTTCCATCAATGACTTTTAGATTATCTCAGTTTATTGTGATTTGTTCTAATGTTGCTACTTTGTTTCTTAGAGGCCAAGGTGGTCCTCAGCAGTTGATAATGAGCTACTGAAGTCTAGATCAGAGATTGAAAATGCACCAATTGTAGAGAGTGTTGATAATCTTTACGCCCCCCTTTATCGAAATCTTTCCATGTTCAAAAGGTATGAATTTGTATGAGAATTTGTCTAAAATCTAGAACAGCAATGTATTAGACCTTATTGTTATCTTGTTACTGTCTAATTATCAGGAGCTATGAATTAATGGAAGAGACACTCAAAGTTTATGTATATAGAGAAGGGTCTAAACCGATAATGCATTCGCCATATCTTCTGGGAATTTATGCTTCTGAAGGATGGTTCATGAGGCAGATGGAAGGTAGCAAAAGATTTGTTACCAAGGACCCAAAGAAGGCACACTTGTTCTACTTACCATTCAGTTCCCGGATGCTAGAGGAAGTCTTGTATATACCGGATTCGCATAATAATAGAAACCTGAGAAAGCATCTTAATGATTATGTCGACTTGATTGCGGCGAAACATCCTTTCTGGAACAGAACGGGAGGTGCCGATCATTTTCTTGTTGCTTGCCATGATTGGGTATGCATTTTCCTACTTCAATTCATCAGACAAATCTTTCTACTTTATAGTTTATACTGTCTTATAAGATTAATCTTCACCATGCAGGCCCCAACAGAAACAAGACAGAACATGGCCAAATGCATAAGAGCACTATGCAATGCTGATGTCAAAGAAGGGTTTGTCATAGGTAAAGATGTGTCTCTTCCTGAAACCTATGTGAGAAATGCTCTTAGACCCACAAGAGACATTGGTGGAAGACCAGTTTCAAAGAGGAAAACATTGGCATTCTTTGCTGGTGGCATGCATGGTTATGTTAGGCCAATCCTACTGCAG